>CM053038.1:69972916-69994137 GCA_028564925.1 Lithobates sylvaticus
TCCATATAGTGAACTTGGTGTTGAGTTATTCACTTTACGGTCAACACAGAGGACAAGGGGGCACTCTTTACGTCAGGAGGAAAAGAGATTTCATTTCCAAATACAGAAAGGTTTCTTCACAGTAAGAGCTGTGAAAATGTGGAATAGACTCCCTCCAGAGGTGGTTCTGGCTAACTCAGTAGATTGCTTTAAGAAAGGCCCGGATACTTTCCTAAATGTACATAATATAACTGGATACTAACATTTATAGGTAGAGTTGATCCGGGGAAAATTCGATTGCCTCTAGGGGGATCAGGAAGGGATTTTTTTCCCCTGCTGTGGCATATTGGAGCATGCTCTTCTGGGGTTTTTTTTGCCTTCCTCTGGATCAGCTGTGGGTGTGGAATTGGGTGTGTTGGATTGTACGATGTTTTTTATTTTTATTTATTATTTCTTTTTTTTGTGGTTGAACTGGATGGACTTGTGTCTTTTTTCGGCCTAGCTAACTATGTAACTATGTAACTACGTGATGATATCATGTCACTATGGACCAAAATCTCTGAGGAACGTTTCCAACACCTTGTTGAATCTATGACTAACTGCCACTGACATCACCAGTAACACTAATACTAATACACTGTCACTATTCTAATGACATTGGCTGGGAAGGGATTAACATCTAGGGACAGTGAAGGGGCTAACAATGCGTAATGTATGCTGCTTTTACTAACAGATCTCTTTGTTTCTTACCCCTGGATATGCAGATTGAGATTGTTTGCACTGCACAAGGCCCTGTGTTGATTGTCAACACAGGGCTCTTGGCTATGATTGGACGCAGCCAATCAGCAGGTCCAAGCCATCATTGGCCGGGACCTGCTGACAGACTCTCGATGTGTACAATCACAGCAAATGTCGTGGATGGGGGGGGGGGGGGCATGCCCTGGAAGCAAGCAGCAATGTACCAGTCCTTTTGCCTGCATGGGCTGCCCCTCTGCAGTACACTGCGCAGTACAGGCTGGTCAGGCTGAGGAGAAAAGTGGTCTCCAAACCTCGGCCCGAGAGACGGATGTGACTCTTTACTTGCCTAACACCAATGATGGGGCACCATTTCCCCTACTAACAGCATCAATGGGGCATTATTCTTCTCATTGATATCAACAATAGGGCACTATAACTCCCATTAGAACCAATGATGGAGCACTGAGGGTGGGGGAATTTCCTACTCCCGCTTGGCACAGTCTGGTCCCTCTAAACCTGAAAGACACTAAACTGGCCCTTTGCTTTGAAAGTTTGGAGACCCCTGAGCTGGACATCCTCAGTGGCGGCCCATCCATAGGGGGCCCACGGGCGCTCCCCCCCCCCCACCCAGCAGTCATAAAAAAAGGCCCCTTTAAAAAAAAAGTGCACTGTGTTCGGGTGCTGGACACAGTGCACTATGGGACACGCCACATCAATGCAATCACGAGATTGCAGACGAGACGCTTCATTTGCAAGCTTTAGACCTGCTTTGCGGCACATTCCAAAGCGCCGAACAGCTTCCGCCCGTAATATTACTACAGCTGCACAGTGGCTGCATTTGATGGGGCACAGTGGCCGCATTTGATGGCATAGTGGCAGCATTTGATATGGCACAGTGGCTACGTTTGATGGGCACAGTGGCTGCGTTTGATGGGCACAGTGGCTGCCTTTGATGGCACAGTGGCGGCAATTGATGGGCACAGTGGCTGCGTTTGATGGCACAGTGGCTGCGTTTCATGGCACAGTGGCTGCGTTTGATGGGCACAGTAGCTGCTTTTGATAGGCACAGTGGCTTCATTTGATGGGCACAGTGGCTGCGTTTGAGGGCACAGTGGCTGCGTTGTATGGCACAGCGGCTGCAATTGATGGTACAGTGAGGCTGTAATTGATGGGTTTTTTTTTTCAGAAATTTTCAGTTTGTTTTCCCCTCCAAAAAAATTTGAGCACGAACTGCCACTGGACATCCTCCAACCAGGAAATGAGGCAGGCTCTAACTGTTCTATAGCATGCTAAACTCTGACCGATTATATATATATATATTTTTTTGCCCAAGCCGTAGCCATTTTTTGAACATTCTGCACATCACTGGATATCATTTGTAGACAACGGTTGTCTGCATGTGGCCAGAAAAAGAAATGCTTGACTTCCGAATGCTCTATATCCCCACATGCTGCTTTTCAATGTTTATTAGAGTTCCAGATAGAGAGCTGTTAAGTGAAATACAAAACATGTGAAGAGATGTTCTGCTGTGACTATGGAGGGTGTGAGTTCAGCCCAGGAGAGGTCATATCCGTTGCCTTAAAGCAGAACTCCGTGCAAACATCCACATCCAATATATACAACACTTGGGGGGGCCTGTTTAAAGATGAACTCCAGGCAGGGCCACCAATAGGGGTGGATTGCCATAAAACCGGCCCTCCTGTATCTGGTCCGTGCCCCATCAGATTAGCAGGTGGCCAGGGGGCAGAGAGGGCACTATTAAATGACTTCCCCTCTCACTTCTGTTCACCCCTATAGACCAGAGCAGTGTTCACATTTCTGCTATGAACCCGTTTATTCATCAATAACTTTGTCATTACTTAAAGCAGTATACAGTGCCTTGAAAAAGTTTTCATACCTCTTGAAATTTTCCACATTTTGTCATGTTACAACCAAAAACGTAAATGGATTTTATTGGGATTTTATGTGATAGACCAACACAAAGTGGCACATAATTGTGAAGTGGAAGGAAAATGATAAATGGTTTCCAAATAAATATGTGAAAAGTGTGGGGGGTACATTTGTATAGCGCCCCCCTGAGTCAATACTTTGTAGAACCCCCTTTCACTGCAATTACAGCTGCAAGTCTTTTTGGGGATGTCTCTACCAGCTTTGCACATCTAGAGAGGGACATTTTTGCCCATTCTTCTTTGCAAAATAGCCCAAGCTCTGTCAGATTGGATGGAGAGGGTCTGTGAACAGCAATTTTCAAGTCTTGCCACAGATTCGCAATTGGATTTAGGTCTGGACTTTGACGGGACCATTCTAACACATGAATATGCTTTGATCTAAACCCGGGGTCTCAAACTGGCAGACCTCCAGCTGTTGCGAAACTACAGTCCCATGAGGCAGTGCAAGGGTGACAGTTATAAGTATGACTCCCACAGGCAGAGGCATGATGGGACTTGTGGTTTTACAACACCTGGAGTTTGAGACCCCTGATCTAAACCATTTCATTGTAGCTCTGGCTGTATGTTTAGGGTCTTTGTCCTGCTGGAAGGTGAATCTCCGCCCCAGTCTCAAGTCTTTTTCAGAAAATAGGTTTTCTTTTAAGATTGCTCTGTATTTGGTTCCATCCATCTTCCCTTCAACTTTTCTTTTTGAAATTCGAATTTCGGAAGATGGCTATATTGTTTCTCTTCTATTCTATTTTTTATTCTATTTTCTATTTGATTCTTTTATTTTCTATTATCTTCTCTTCTGTTCTATTTTATTCCTTTATTTTCTAGTCTATTCTTTTTGATTCTATTCTGTTTTATTCTAATCTATTCTTTTCAAAATTTGGATTTCGAAAGACGGCTATATTCCTTCTATTTCATTCTATTCTATTCTATTCTATTAGAATTTTGAAATTTGAAATTAAAATTTTAGAAGACACTATATTCTTTCTATTTTATTCTATTTTTTTTTTTTTATTTTCCATTCTTTTATTTTCTATTCTATTTTGTTCTATTCTATTCTTTGAAATTCATTTATTTTCTATTCTATTCCAATCTTTCACTTTCTATTCTACTCTTTTTCTATTCTATTCTGTTATATTCTTGTATATTCTTTTCTAAATTAAAATTTCGGGAGACGGCTATATTCTTTAAATTTTATTTTATACTATTCTATTTGAATTAAAAAATTAAAATTTTTCTATTGTTTTCAATTTTTTTCTGTTCTCTTCTATTCTTTTATATTCTATTATTTTATTCCATTTGCTCTTCTATTCTATTGTTTTCAATTTTTTACTCTATTTCATTATTTTATTTTCTATTCTATTTTCTTCTATTCTATTCTTTTCAAAATTGAAATTTTGGAAGATGGCTATATTCTTTATATTTTATTCTATTCTATTTGAATTTCGAAATTTTAATTATTCTATTTGTTTCTATTCTATTCTAATATATTCATTTTTTTCTATTCTCTTCTATTCTATTATTCTGTTTTCTGGTCTGTTCTATTCTTTATTTTTTATTCTATTTATTCTATTTTTTTCTATTCTCTTCTATTATTTTCTATTCTATTCTTTTATTCCTTTTTTTTCTTCTATTTTCTTCTTTTCTATTTTTTCTTCTATTCTATTATTTTATTTTCTATTCTATTTTCTTCTATTCTATCTTTTTTGAAATTCAAATTTTCGAAGGCGGAAGGTGGCTGATTTCCTTTGAAGGAAATTAGCCCTAGTCAGCAATATGTTTACATTTCAAATTTTTTTTTAAATTCAATTGCATTTTCAATTCTTTTTTTGTTAATCCCTTTCGAATTTGGATAACTCTATATCTTGGACAAAATGTTGTTTCGTTATTTTGGATTTGTTTAAATTCATTACTATTGTAATTCGAAAATCTTGATACAGTCGATTTTCTGAATAACTAAAATTTTTTCCAAATTTTCGATTTGGAACGAAACGAGCTGCACATGTCTATTTTCAAGACGCCACTGCCCACTGTTTGTCCTTTCTACGAGAGCTGGAAGAGCGTCTCTCGGCACTGAGAGAGCAGCAGCACTGAAAGTTGTAAATTGCAAACTCAAGCTAAGAAACTTCTGAGGGTTTAGGCCGGGTTCACACTAGTGCGACAAAAGCTCCGACATTGGGAGCTCATGTGGCATGATGTGTAAAAATCAATATTTCCCTATGGGAGCACACAGCATTACAGTGGGAGAGCAGGGGCGGACTGACCATTTGGCCACTCGGGCACTGCCCGAGGGCCCTGGGCCACTAGGGGGCCCCAACAGGGTTGCCAGCCTCAGTAAAACCAGGGACAGTATGTAAAAATCTGTGTTTTTTTTACATCTGTCTCTCTGAAATGTCCCTTACCGACATCCTTTTGGTCTAAAAATCCAGAGATTATAGCTGCCCCACCTCTCCAGTACCTTCTCAGCCAATAGAAACATGTCTGTGTATACTGTGTATACTGTGTGATTGTATACTGTGTGATTGTATACTGTGTGTGTGTATACTGTGTGGCCCCATAATCTCCGATTGCCCGGGGGCCCCATGAGTTGTCAGTCCGCCCCTGCGGGAGAGAGCGTTGTGTCAACATCGGAAGAAGAGAAGAGGGAAGAAGACGACGACGGAGAAGACCGGGCCAACGCTAGTAAAAGAGCTGGAAGAATATAGTGGAGGAGCCCGGCAGAAGACACCGGATAGCGGGAGAAGAACCGGAGAGCGTGGAGAAGTCAGAAGAAGACCCCCGGAGAGGCCTAATAAATTACTTTAAAAACCGGTTTAGTGTGTTTTTTTTATTGACACTTTTTTTCCCCAGGTGAATGGGTAGGAGTACGATGTACCCCATACTCATTCACATATGGTGGGGGGCCAGTATATGGGGGCCCCCTTATTAAAGAGGGCTCCCGGATTGCGATGAACCCCCCGCCCGCAGACCCCGTTGTCAGGAAGAGGCCCTTGTCCTCATCAATGTTGTACTACTGTCGTGTAGTATAGTGTAAACCCAGCCTTAATTATACTACCTTAATTATAACAGAACTGCTTCCATTGGTGTTGCCTTGAGTTGGTTTTGTCAGGATTTGGAGCCCTCATTCCCAGCATGCACTGCCTGTTAGCCATTATCAGAACAAGCTGGACTATGTGTCTATCATTGGGTTTTCTTGCGGCAGAGAGGTGTCAGGAGGGAGACAATGAAGACGTCTGATTATCTGTCACTGATAGACAGTGCTCAGTATTGATCCACCCGCGGAGATGTGACAACATGGAATTAAGGGCTGATGTCCGCCCCTTGTCTGGTTAATCATCTAAGCACTGGCCCGTTGCCATATGTCACAGCGACTCATGCAATGTCTATTTGGATCCAGACTTGCGATTGGTGAGTGGTCCATACGACGCGGGAACACAACGGACCCCGACTGTCAAAATTTAGCAGCAAATCTGAGTGCATTATAAAGAAATGATCATTTTGCTTTTTTGTAAACTGGCTCTTTGTCCTACCCTCGCTCTTCACATCTCCGCCTTGTATTTTAAGCTGAAAGTTTGTTCATTTCTGCATTTTTTTTTTTAAGGAATATCACTCAGAACGTCTCCTGAGCAATGTGATAATTGCAGCTGTTCTACAGTAATTTATTCTGAAGTATATCTCCCTCTCTCTACACATTGATATGCAAATTTGAACTTTCTTTTAAATCTTTTAAAAACCACTCGTGAGCAAATGTATTTATGAACTAATGAAAGTGGAATTTAACCACCTCTCCCCGAGGCCCGCTTTACACCGGGGAGAGGCGGTTAATCACCGTGGTATTTTATGTAACTCCTGGCATGCCAGATGATGGCACTGCAGCATAATGCCCCTCATCCAAGGCCTTCCCTAAAAAGGAGAACAGGGTTTAGCTCAACTGTTCTCAATGTTTTTACCCCCAAAAGAACCCTTTTTTCCAGTTCTCAGGGAACTCCGGCTTAACCGCTTCAGCCCTGGAAGATTTTACCCCCTTCCTGACCAGAGCACTTTTTACGATTCTGCACTGCGGCGTTTTAACTGACAATTATGCAGTCGTGCGACGTTGCATCCAAACAAAATTTATGTCCTTTTTTCCCATAAATAAAGCTTTCTTTTGGTGGTATTTGATCACCTCTGCGTTTTTTATTTTTTGCGCTATAAACAAAAAAAGAGCTTTTTGCTTAAATAAATATCCCCCAAAAAAATATAAAAATTATTTTTGTTTCAGTTTAGGCCGAGATGTATTCTTCTACATATTTTTGGTAAAAAAAAATCGCAATAAGCGTATATTGATTGGTTTGCGCAAAGTTATAGCGTCTACAAAATAGGGGGTAGCTTTATGGCATTTTTGTTATTTTTTTTTTTTATTTGTAATGGCAACAATCTGCGATTTTTATCGTGACCGCGACATTATGGCGGACACATTGGACACTTTTGATACTATTTTGGGACCATTTTCATTTATACAGCGATCAGTGTTATAAAATGCACTGATTACTGTGTAAATGACACTGGCAGGGAAGGGGTTAAACACTAGGGGGCAATGAAGGTGCTAAGTGTGTCCTAGGGAGTGATTCTAACTGTGGGGGGATGGGCTTCCACTCACATGACAGTGATCACTGCTCCCGATCAAAGGAAGCAGTGATCTCTGTCATGTCACTAGGCAGAACAGGGAAATGCCGTGTTTACATAGGCACTTCCCATTCTGCGGCTCCGTGACACGATCACCGGGACACTGGCGGACATCAAGTCTGTGGGTCCCGCGGGCACGGTCACGGCTAGCCCCGCCAATTAAAGGTGATGTACAGGTATGCTCATTTGCCCACCGCTGCCATTGTGCTGACGTATATCGGCGTGCAGCGATCGGCAAGTGGTTAAACTAATTTATGAGGGGTCAGTGTAGAATGCTCCTTACATTGGTCATCATTAGGAAAATTGCCCCTTACATTGGTGATTAGTGGTAAGAATTCTCTCTCCTTACATTTGTGATTAGTGGGAAAAAGGCTCCTTACATTTGTGGTCAGTGGAAAAAAATATTCCTTATATTGGTGGCCAGGTTGTTGAATACCCCTTACATTGATAGCCAGTGGGAAGATTGTCCCTTACAGTGGGGGTCAGTGGAAAGTATGCTCCTCACATTGGTGGTCAGTGGGAAGAATGTTCCTTATATTGGTGGTCAGGCTGAAGAATGTCACTTATACATTGGTCATCAGTGGGAAGATCATTCCTTATATTGGTGGTCAGGGGGGAATATTGTTCCTTCATTGGTGATCAGTGTTAAGAATACCCCTTATATTGGTGGCCAGTTGGAAGAATGTCCCTTGTGTTGGTGGTCACTGAGAAGAATGCTTCTTACATTGGTGGTCAGTAGGAAGAATGATCCCTAAATTGGTGGCTAGTGGAATGAATGTTCCTTAAGTTGATGATCAATAGGAAGAATGCTCATTCCATTGGTCATCAGTGGGAAGAATGTTCCTTATATTGGTGGTCAAGGGGGAATAAGGTTCCTTCATTGGTGATCAGTGTTAACAACACCCCTTATATTGGTGGCCAGTAGGAAGAATGTCCCTTATGTTGGTGGTCAGTGAGAAGAATGCTTCTTACATTGGTGGTCACTGGTAAGTAGGAAGAATAATACTTAAACTGGTGGCTAGTGGAATGAATGTCCCTTAACTTGATGATGAATAGGAAGAATGCTCCTTCCATTGGTGGTCATTGGGATGAATGTTCCTTATCTTGGTGATCAGTGGGAAGAATTCTCCTTACATTGGTGATCAGTGGGATAAATGCTTATTACATTGGTGATAAGTGGGATGAATGCTCTTTACATTGGTGATAAGTGGAATCAATGCTCCTTATATTGTTAAACAGTTGGAAAAATGTTCCTTACATTGGTGATCAATGAGAAAAATGCTCCCTAAATTGATGGAAGTGAGAAGAATGCTTCATAGGTTGCTGGTCAGGAGAAAGAATGCTAATAATGGTGGTCAGTGGGAAGAATGTGCCTTACAGTGGTGGTCAAGTGACATGTGTCCCCCTTACAGTACTGGCCAGATTGCCACCCTTACAGACAGCTAAATAGTCCATTGGTGTAATGCCGATGGCTCTACCACACTAGGCACCATCAGATGGGAACTCAATCAGCAATAGCTAAAGAAACCCCTGGCAACCTCTGAAGGAACCCTAGGATTCAGCAGAACCCTGGTTAAGAATGGCTGGTTCAGCTGAATGTTGGAATAAAAATAAAAAAACATAAACACGAATGGTGAAGGAGACCAAATTGTATTTATTCTTCACATAAAACATCCAACATGTATTTGCTATTTCTGTTAATACTGACATATGCTGCATAATTGTATTGTGAACTAAAGATCCATCTGATTATTCATCTAAGCTTTGTTCAAGTCTTTTGAGCCTTGATGAAGGGAGAGTGTTGTTGGCCCTTGAAAACTGCGATGAACCCCCCGCCCGCAGACCCCGACAACCAAAGGCCAGGGTTGTCAGGAAGAAGCCCTTGTCCTCATCATCATGGGGACAAGGTGCTTTGGGGTGGGGGGGCCGCAGGGCAACCCCTGCCCCAAAGCACCTACCCCCCCATGTGTAGGGCATGCGGCCTGGTACGGTTCAGGAGGGGGGGGGGCTCTAGCTCGTCCCCACCCCTCTTCCTGACCGGCCGGGCTGCATGCTCGGATAAGGGTCTGGTATGGATTTTGGTGGGACCCCCACGCCGTTTTTTCAGAATGGGGGTTACCCTTAAAATCTATACCAGACCCAAGGGCCTGGTATGCTCTTGGATAGGGAACCCAATCCGTTTTTTTAATTTAAAATTTGCCGTTGAGTTCCCCCTCAAGAATCATACCAAACAGTGCCTGGTATTGGCGGGGATCCAAGTCGGATCCCTGTTCATTGAAGTTGGATGGATGTAGGACCAATGTAGGATTGATGTTGCAGAGCAAAGTAGGATGAAAGTTGTACTACTGTCGTGTAGTATAGTGTAAACCCAGCCTTAATTATACTACCTTAATTATAACAGAACTGCTTCCATTGGTGTTGCCTTGAGTTGGTGTCAGGATTTGGAGCCCTCATTCCCAGCATGCACTGCCTGTTAGCCATTATCAGAACAAGCTGGACTATGTGTCTATCATTGGGTTTTCTTGCGGCAGAGAGGTGTCAGGAGGGAGACAATGAAGACGTCTGATTATCTGTCACTGATAGACAGTGCTCAGTATTGATCCACCCGCGGAGATGTGACAACATGGAATTAAGGGCTGATGTCCGCCCCTTGTCTGGTTAATCATCTAAGCACTGGCCCGTTGCCATATGTCACAGCGACTCATGCAATGTCTATTTGGATCCAGACTTGCGATTGGTGCGTGGTCTCTACGACGCGGGAACACAACGGACCCCGACTGTCAAAATTTAGCAGCAAATCTGAGTGCATTATAAAGAAATGATCATTTTGCTTTTTTCTAAACGGCTCTTTGTCCTACCCTCGCTCTTCACATCTCCGCCTTGTATTTTAAGCTGAAAGTTTGTTCATTTCTGCATTTTTTTTTTTAAGGAATATCACTCAGAACGTCTCCTGAGCAATGTGATAATTGCAGCTGTTCTACAGTAATTTATTCTGAAGTATATCTCCCTCTCTCTACACATTGATATGCAAATTTGAACTTTCTTTTAAATCTTTTAAAAACCACTCGTGAGCAAATGTATTTATGAACTAATGAAAGTGGAATTTAACCACCTCTCCCCGAGGCCCGCTTTACACCGGGGAGAGGCGGTTAATCACTGTGGTATTTTATGTAACTCCTGGCATGCCAGATGATGGCACTGCAGCATAATGCCCCTCATCCAAGGCCTTCCCTAAAAAGGGGAACAGGGTTTAGCTCAACCGTTCTCAATGTTTTTACCCCCCAAAAGAACCCTTGACATATTTTCCAGTTCTCAGGGAACTCCGGCATAACCGCTTCAGCCCCGGAAGATTTTACCCCCTTCCTGACCAGAGCACTTTTTGCGATTCGGCACTGCGTCAATTTAACTGACAATTATGCAGTCGTGCGACGTTGCATCCAAACAAACTTTTTTCCCATAAATAGAGCTTTCTTTTGGTGGTATTTGATCACCTCTGCGGTTTTTATTTTTTGCGCTATAATCAAAAAAAGAGCGACAATTTTGAAAAAAAAGCTATATTTTTTACTTTTTGCTATAATAAATATCCCCCAAAAATATATAAAAAAACTAATTTTTTCCTCAGTTTAGGCCAATATGTATTCTTCTACATATTTATGGTAAAAAAAATCGCAATAAACGTATATTGATTGGTTTGCACAAAGTTATAGCGTCTACAAAATAGGGGATAGATTTATGGCATTTTTGTTATTACATTTTTTTTTATTAGTAATGGCGGCGATCTGCAATTTTTATCGTGACTGGGACATTATGGCGGACACAACGGACACTTTTGATACTATTTTGGGACCATTGTCATTTATACAGCGAATAGTGCCATAAAAATGCACTGATTACTGTGTAAATGACACTGGCAGGGAAGGGGTTAAACACTAGGGGTCGATGAAGGGGCTAAGTGTGTCCTAGGGAGTGATTCTAACTGTGGGGGGATGGGCTTCCACTCACATGACAGCGATCACTGCTCCCGATCACAGGAAGCAGTGATCTCTGTCATGTCACTAGGCAGCTCCGTGTCACGTGTCACGATCGCCGGGACACTGGCGGACATCGAGTCTGTGGGTCCCGTGGGCACGGTCACGGCTAGCCCCGCCAATTAAAGGTGATGTACAGGTACGCTCATTTGCCCACCGCTGCCATTGTGCTGACGTATATCGGCGTGCAGCAGTCAGCAAGTGGTTAAACTAATTTATGAGGGGTCAATGAAGAATGCTCCTTACATTGGTCATCATTAGGAAAATTGCCCCTTACATTGGTGATTAGTGGGAAGAAGGCTCCTTACATTTGTGGTCAGTGGAAAAAAATATTCCTTATATTGGTGGTCAGGTTGTTGAATACCCCTTACATTGATAGCCAGTGAGAAGAATGTCACTTACAGTGGGGGTCAGTGGAAAGTATGCTCCTCACATTGGTGGTCAGTGGGAAAAATGTTCCTTATATTGGTGGTCAGGCTGAGGAATGTCACTTATACATTGGTCATCAGTGGGAAGATTGTTCCTTATATTGGTGGTCAGGGGGGAATATTGTTCCTTCATTGGTGATCAGTGTTAAGAATACCCCTTATATTGGTGGCCAGTAGGAAGAATGCCCCTTGTGTTGGTGGTCACTGAGAAGAATTCTTCTTACATTGGTGGTCAGGACTCAGTAGGAAGAATGAACCTTAAATTGGTGGCTAGTGGAATGAATGTTCCTTAACTTGATGATCAATAGGAAGAATGCTCATTCCATTGGTGGTCAGTGGGAAGAATGTTCCTTATATTGGTGGTCAGGCTGAGGAATGCCCCTTACATTGGTCATCAGTGGGAAGAATGTTCCTTATATTGGTGGTCAAGGGGGAATAAGGTTCCTTCATTGGTGATCAGTGTTAACAACACCCCTTATATTGGTGGCCAGTAGGAAGAATGTCCCTTATTTTGGTGGTCAGTGAGAAGAATGCTTCTTACATTGGTGGTCACTGGTAAGTAGGAAGAATAATACTTAAATTGGTGGCTAGTGGAATGAATGTTGATGATGAATAGGAAGAATGCTCCTTCCATTGGTGGTCATTGGGATGAATGTTCCTTATCTTAGTGATCAGTGGGAAGAATTCTCCTTACATTGGTGATCAGTGGGATGAATGCTCTTTACATTGGTGATAAGTGGGATGAATGCTCTTTACTTTGGTGATAAGTGGGATCAATGCTCCTTATATTGTTAAACAGTTGGAAAAATGTTCCTTACATTGGTGATCAATGAGTAAAATGCTCCCTAAATTGGTGGAAGTGAGAAGAATGCTCTATAGGTTGCTGGTCAGGAGAAAGAATGCTAATAATGGTGGTCAGTGGGAAGAATGTGCCTTACAGTGGTGGTCAAGTGACATGTGTCCCCCTTACAGTACTGGTCAGAATGCCACCCTTACAGACAGCTAAATAGTCCATTGGTGTAATGCCGATGGCTCTACCACACTAGGCACCATCAGATGGGAACTCAATAAGCAATGGCTAAAGAAACCCCTGGCAACCTCTGGAGGAACCCTAGGATTTAGCAGAACCCTGGTTAAGAATGGCTGGTTCAGCTGAATGTTGGAATAAAAATAAAAAAACATAAACACGAATGGTGAAGGAGACCAAATTGTATTTATTCTTCACATAAAACATCCAACATGTATTTGCTATTTCTGTTAATACTGACATATGCTGCATAATTGTGTTGTGAACTAAAGATCCATCTGATTATTCATCTAAGCTTTGTTCAAGTCTTTTGAGCCTTGATGAAGGGAGAGTGTTGTTGGCCCTTGAAACTTGTTGGCTGTTTTATATGATCTTATAAAGAACAATTAAATAAAACATCAAGTCTGTCACTCCTATTGTATGTTTTTCACGTAGGACTTTCTGTGTTCCCCTTGGAGGAAAACCATGTTTTCGTACACTAGCACTAGTCCATTCAGTTCAACCAACATAGAAAACAAACACACACACATACATAGAAAACCTCCATAAACACAATCCAATACCCACAGTTGATCCAGAGGAAGGCAAATAAAAAACTCAGATAAAGCATGATGCAACTTGCTCCAGCAGGGGAAAAAATTCCGTCCTGATCCCCCAATAGGTAATTGGATATTCTCTGGACCAACCTTGCCTATAAATATTAGTATCCAGTTATATTATGTGCATTTAGGAAAGAATCCAGTCCTTTTTTTACAATCTACTAAGCTGGACAGAACCAGCTTTTGAGGGAGTCTATTTCACATTTTCACAGCTCTTACTGTGAAGAAGCCTTTCTGGGTTTGGAGATGAAATCTCTTCTCCTGCAGACGTAAAGAGTGCCTCCTTGTCCTCTGTGATGACCTTAACCAGTTGCCGCACGCCCACCATCAAATGACGGTGGTGCGGTGCGGCTCTCGTTCTGGGACGCTGTTTGGTTGCCCTTCTCTGCACTTTCTCCAGTTCCCCCGATATCCTTTTTGTTAACTGATGCCCAAAACTGAACTGCATATTCCAGATGAGGTCTTACTAATGATTTGTACAGGAGCAAAATGATATCTCTCTCTCTGGAGTCCATACCTCTCCTAATACAAGAAAGGACTTTGCTCGCTTTGGAAACCGCAGCTTGGCATTGCATGTTATTATTGAGCTTATGATCTACCAAAACCCCCAGATCCTTCTCCACCATTGATTCCTCCAGTTGTACTCCCCCTAGTATGTATGATGCATGTATATTCTTAGCACCCAAGTGCATAACTTTACATTTATCAACATTAAACCTCATCTGCCACATAGGTGCCCAAGTAAACAATGCATTGAGGTCGGCTTGTAAATTGGAGACATCCTGTAAGGACGTTATTCCACTGCATAGCTTGGTATCATCTGCAAAGACAGAAATTGTCTTTTTATTCCCAAACCCAATATCATTTATAAAGATATTAAAAAGTAAGGGTCCCAACACTGAACTTTGGGGGGTACACCACTAATAACACTGAACCTTGGGGTACACCACTAATAACACTGAACCTTGGGGTACACCGCTGATAACCTTAGATCATTCAGAGTAAGAATCATTAACCACTACTCTCTGAATTCTTTTAGCCTTTGTTCCACATTATTAAGCAGAGCACCATTTTCAAGCAATATGGGGAAGAAAAAGAATCTCTCTGCTGCCGAAAAGAGTGAAATAGTTCAATGCCTTGGAACGAGGTATGAAAACATTAGATATTTTACGAAAACGTAAGCGTAATCATCGCACTATTAAGAGATTTGTGGCTGATTCAGAGCACAGACGGGTTTCGTGCAGATAAAGGCACATTGAGGAAGATTTCTGCCAGATCCATGCATCAGATTAAGAGAGCAGCTGCTAAAACACCATTACATAGCAGCAAACAGATATTTGAAGCTGCTGGTGCCTCTGGAGTCCCAAGGACATCAAGGTGTAGAGTCCTCCAGAGTCTTGCAACTGTGCATAAACCTTCCATTCGGCAACCACTAACCAATGCTTACAAGCAGAAATGGCTTCGTTGGGCAGAAAAATACATGAAGACTAATTTTCAAACAGTCCTGTTCACTGATGAGTGCTGTGCAACCCTGGATGGTCCAGATGGATTGAGTAGTGGATGGTTGGTGGACGGCCACCCTGTTCCAACAAGGCTGCGATGTCAGCAAGGCGGTGGTGGAGTCATGTTTTGGGCCGGAATCATGGGAAGAGAGCTGATCGGCCCCTTTAGGGACCCCGAAGGTGTAAAGATGACCTCTGCAAAGTATGTGGAGTTCCTGACTGACCACTTCCTTCCCTGGTACAGAAGGAAGAACTATGCTTTCCGCAATAAAATCATCTTCACGCATGACAATACACCATCTCATGCTGCAAAGAATACCTCTGCATCAATGGCTGCTATGGGGATAAAAGGAGAGAAAGTCATGGTGTGGCCTCCATCCTCCCCTGACCTCAATCCTATTGAGAACCTTTGGAGCATCCTCAAGCAAAAGATCTGAGGGTGGGAGGCAGTTTACATCCAAACAGCAGCTCTGGGAGGCTATTCTGACATCTTGCAAACAAATTCAAGCAGAAACTGTCCAAAAACTCACAAGTTCAATGGATGCAAGACTTGTGAAGCTGCTATCAAATAAGGGGTCCTATGTTAAAATGTAACGTGACCTGTTAAAATGTTTAAAAAGGTAAAATGTTGTTCAAAGTTTGATTGAAATAGCTTTTGATTTCAGTAAATATGCTACAAACACAACAAATGACAATTTTCAGTTCTTTACAACCTATAAAGTCTTTTGAAAGTTACTGTGCGTAATAATTTGGAACAGTGCATTGTAAGTTTTTTATTTTGAAAAAAAATTAAAAAATTATCATTAGGAGGTTTGTTCAATAAAATTTGAATTGTACTCTTAATAGTTGATAACATGAGAATTATGCTGACTGTTGTTTACATCAATTATTTAGGTAAATGATAAAAATATCATTGGCATAATAATTTGGAACAGGGTGTAGAAGCAATGACTTTGAAACAACAGAGCTCAATTCTTTTAGGATCCGTGGGTGTATGCATATTTACTTAAAGAACTACATCCTTCATAGGTAATCTTCCCAGAGGAAATGTATTCCAATTGCCATTCTGCCACTGAGGGGGGTGTACAAGAGACTTAACTGAAGACCAACACTCTAGAGCAGTGGTCTCCAAACTGCAGCCCAGGGGCCAGATGTGGCCCTTTGCTTGCCCTTATCTGGCCCTTGGGGCAGTGTTCCCCTCACTGATACCAATGATGGGGCATTATTCTTCCTACAGGCACTAATGATGGGACACTATTCCTCCCACTGACCCCAACATCCGGCTCCCCAAAAGTCCGAAGGACCATAAACTGGCCCTTTTTTTTAGAAAGTTTGGACACCTCTGCTCTACAGGGAAATAGGGATCTGGTAATAGCAAGAAAGGTCTATGTGTCCAGGTCAGACTCAGAAGACTTAAAATAATCAAGGATACATGTTATGCCTCGTACACGCGATCAGACTTTCCCGCGGGAATGTCCGCCGGACCTAGTCCGGCGGACATTCTGCCGGACCTTCCAGCGGGGCTTCGCCGGACTTTCCGAGCTGCGGACTTGCCCACACACGCCCGGACTTCTCCGGCGGACAATCCTCCAGGACTGTGACATCATAGGGGGGGCGGGGTCACCATGTGACATGAGCATGTGACCCCGCCTCCTTGTCCCTATATAAGTCCCAGCACAGCGCGTCTCTGCCATTCCGGCCAGAGAGAGCGACGAGTCAACATCGGAAGAAGAAGAAGAAGAAGAAGGCGGTGGCCGCGCAGAAAGCGACGACAGAGGCAAGAACAGAAGAGACCCCGGAAGACCCCGGAAGACCCCCGAGGGCGGATCGAGACCCCCAGATGACGGCGGCGACGGCGAAGAAGGTAGCCGGGCTCCTCTGCTCAGTAAAAGAGCTAGGTAAAATAGCGGAGGAGTCCGGCGAGAAGACCCCCCAAGACGGAAGAAGACCCCCGGAGCAGTGCAATAAAATATTTTTCTAAAATTGTGTGTTTTTTTTATTTACATTTTACACCTTAGGTGAATGGGTAAGGGTACATCGTACCCCATACTCATTCACATAGGGTGGGGGGGCCGGGATCTGTGGGGGGCCCGGATTCCGATAAGCCCCCCGCCCGCAGACCCCGACAATCAATGGCCAGGGTTGTCGGGAAGAGGCCCTTGTCCTCATCAACATGGGGACAAGGTGCTTTGGGGGTGGGGGGGCCGTGCACGGCCCCCCTTTCCCCAGGGCACCCCCCATGTTGAGGGCACGCGGCCTGGTACGGCTCGGGGGGGGGCGCTCGCTCGTCCCCACCCCTTTCCTGGCCGGCCGGGCTGCGTGCTCGGATAAGGGTCTGAGATGGATTTGGGGGGACCCCCACGTTGTTTTTTTGGCGTGGGGATTCCCTTTAAATCCATGCCAGGTGACGGGGCTAGCGCGGTGGCATTCACTGCCTTCGCTAGCCCCGTCTACCTGAAGTCACGTTCTAAATGAACGGACTTTCCGATGATCGGCAAGTCCGTTCATTTCCAAAAGTCCGGCGGACTAGCATACTAACCGCGGGATTGTCCGCCGGACTGCCAAGTTCAGCGGACAATTTAAAGACAAAACTTCAGACTTAGTCCCACGGGAAAGTCCGCTCGTGTGTACGAGGCATTACTGGGATGTTACTAATGCCGCGTACACACGAAGGGACAATCCCCTCGTGTGTGGGCGTCGGCGGACTTTTTGGCGCCAAAGTCCGGCGGACCAAAGTTTTAAGTTTGGTTTTAAAATTATCCGCTGGACTTGGCAGTCCGGCGGACAATCCCGCCGTTAGTAGGCTAGTCCGCCGGACTTTTGAAATGGACGGACTTGCCGCTCATCGGCAAGTCCGTTCATTTAGCACGTGACTTCAGGTTACGTAGCTAGCGTAGGCAGTAAATGCCGCCACGCTAGCTCCGTCACCTGGCATGGATTTAAAGGGAGTCTCCACGCCGAAAAACGGCGTGGGGGTTCCCCCAAATCCATCTCAGACCCTTATCCGAGCACGCAGCCCGGCCGGCCAGGAAAGGGGTGGGGACGAACGAGCGCCCCCCCCTCCTGAGCCGTACCAGGTCGCGTGCCCTCAACATGGGGGTGCCCTGGGGAAAGGGGGGCCGTGCGGCCCCCCCACCCCAAAGCACCTTGTCCCCATGTTGATGAGGACAAGGGCCTCTTCCCGACAACCCTGGCCGTTGGTTGTCGGGGTCTGCGGGCGGGGGCTTATCGGAATCTGGGAGCCCCCTTTTCTAAGGGGGCCCTCAGATCCCGGCCCCCCACCCTATGTGAATGAGTATGGGGTACGATGTACCCCTACCCATTCACCTAAGGTGTAAAATGTAAAGTAAAAAAAACACACACACTTTTGAAAAAATATTTTATTGCACTGCTCCGGGGGTCTTCTTCCGTCTTGGGGGTCTTCTCGCCGGACTCCTCCACCATTTACCAAGCTCTTTTACAGAGCGGAGAAGTCCGGCTACCTTCTTCGTCGTCGCCGCCGTCGTCTGGGGGTCTCGATCCGCCTTCGGGGGTCTTCCGGGGTCTCTTCTGTTCTTGCCGCTGTCGTCGCTTTCTGCGCCGCCGGCGCCGCCTTCTTCCTCTTTTTCTTCTTCTTGTTCTTCTTGTTCTTCTTCTTCTTCTTCCGATGTTGACACGTCGCTCCCTCTGGCCGGAATGCCAGAGCCGCGCTGTGCTGGCACTTATATAGGGACAAAGGGACAGGGTCACATGCTCATGTCACATGGTGACCCCGCCCCCTTGTGATGTCACAGTCCCGGAGGATGCTGGGACTGTGACATCACAAGGGGGCGGGGTCACCATGTGACTTGAGCATGTGACCCTGTCCCCTTGTCCCTATATAAGTGCCAGCACAGCGCGGCTCTGGCATTCCGGCCAGAGGGAGCGACGTGTCAACATCGGAAGAACAAGAAGAACAAGAAGAACAAGAAGAAGAAAAAGAAGAAAAAGAAGAAGAAGGCGGCGCCGGCGGCGCAGAAAGCGACGACAGCGGCAAGAACAGAAGAGACCCCGGAAGACCCCCGAAGGCGGATCGAGACCCCCAGACGACGGCGGCGACGACGAAGAAGGTAGCCGGACTTCTCCGCTCGGTAAAAGAGCTTGGTAAATGGCGGAGGAGTCCGGCGAGAAGACCCCCAAGACGGAAGAAGACCCCCGGAGCAGTGCAATAAAATATTTTTTCAAAAGTGTGTGTGTTTTTTTACTTTACATTTTACACCTTAGGTGAATGGGTAGGGGTACATCGTACCCCATACTCATTCACATAGGGTGGGGGGCCGGGATCTGGGGACCCCCTTATAAAAGGGGGCTCCCAGATTCCGATAAGCCCCCGCCCGCAGACCCCGACAACCAACGGCCAGGGTTGTCGGGAAGAGGCCCTTGTCCTCATCAACATGGGGACAAGTGCTTTGGGGTGGGGGGGGCCGCACAGCCCCCCTTTCCCCAGGGCACCCCCCATGTTGAGGGCACGCGGCCTGGTACGGCTCAGGAGGGGGGGCGCTCGTTCGTCCCCACCCCTTTCCTGGCCGGCCGGGCTGCGTGCTCGGATAAGGGTCTGAGATGGATTTGGGGGGGACCCCCACGCCGTTTTTTTCGGCGTGGGGATTCCCTTTAAATCCATGCCAGGTGACGGAGCTAGCGCGCCGGCATTTACTGCCTACGCTAGCTACGTACCTGAAGTTACGTTCTAAATGAACGGACTGCTCCGTGTGTGGGCAAGTCCGTTCATTTTCAAAAGTCCCGCGGACTTTGTCCAGCGGATTGTCCGCCGGTGAAGTCCGGGCGTGTGTGGGCAAGTCCACACGCTCGGAAAGTCCGGCGAAGCCAGCTGGAAAGTCCGGCGGATTGTCCGCTGGACTAGGTCCGCCGGCAAAAGTCCGCACGTGTGTACGCGGCATAACAGGTACTCTATAAACCTGAGCAATCTTGTCTATTACTTTAGTTTATTATCCAACCAGTTTCATGCAGCTCCATTGTAAATTAATTGGATGAACCACACGTTTGTCCAATTAGTAGAGTCATGTATTCCTATCCTGTGGAGACATATAGGGGTTTGATAAGCCCTATGGGCTATAAAGAATTGTACCAATTTATGTGTATGTCCTTAGCATGGGGGAACTATGTGCTATGATTTTTAAAATGACTCAAGTGTTGGTATGTTGGTACCACTTGGTACGGAGGCGTCTTAAAGAGCCGATGTACAGCTATGGCGGCTCACGCAGGGGAGCCAATCTGCCACAGTATAACTGTGACTGCTGGTCTGGAAGCGGTTAAAGTGGAACTTCAGTTTCCCAATCAACATTGATTATTTTTAATCCTCATGCTGCTAGCATTAGTAAAAAGATAGGAACGTATATAACTATAATATCACTATAATTACTTGTTTTAAACTTTTTTTGTTTACATTTGTTCAGTTACTTTCTGGTTTCTTGCCTCGGCAAATTATATAATACATCCCAGCAGTCTTCAGGAAGGGAGGAGATGAGGAGGGGTTTACTCAGCTAAGTACATGCTCCTAGATGCATGCTTGAGCTAAGGGCCGTTAACTGGCAAGACTGTCAGTACATCGCCCTGATTATCAGTGCAGCCTCATCAGTGCCCATCAGTGCCACCTATCAGTGCTCATCAATGCTGTCTATCAGCGCCCATCAGTGCTCATCAATGCCACCTATTAGTGCCCATCAGTGCAGCCTATCAGTGCTGTCTATCGGTGCTGCCTATCAGTGCTCATCGATGTCACCTATCAGTGCCACCTATCAGTACTCATTAATGCCGCCTATCAGTGCCCATCTGTGTTGCCTATTAGTGCCACCTATCAGTGCTCATAAATGCCATCTATCAGGGCCCATTAGTGTAGCCTATCAGTGCTGCCTACCAGTGCCGCTGATCAGTGCTCATCAATGCTGCCCATCAGTGCACATTGGTACCGCCTATCAGTGCCCATCAATGCCATCTATCAGTGCACCTATCAGTGCTCATCAATGCCGCCTATCAGTGCCCATCAGTACCGCCTATCAGTGCCCATCAATGCCATCTATCAGTGGCACCTATCAGTGCTCATCAGTGTCCATCAGTGCCACCTATCATTGCTCATCAGTGCAGCCCATCAGTGCTACCTATCAGTGCCTCCTATCAATGCCTCTTCAGCAGCTGAGCTGAGAGTGTCTCTCTCATACAGCCCAGAGCCTTCATTGACAGTTCCCTCTCCCTTCTCCTTTGCATAGATGTGAGAGAAGAGAGCAGATCTGCTCTTTCTCCTGCTGCCCCTCTCCTCCTGTGTGTGCACTGTGGGAAGTG
>CM053038.1:69994601-70088935 GCA_028564925.1 Lithobates sylvaticus
TTCCTCTGTAATCACTGGAGCAGTTGTTGATTTCTTTTGGCTGTTCTGGGTTTCACAGGTATCAAGACTGATTGCTCTCTCCTGCCTTCCAGGCAACCTGAATATTTATGGTAGTTCAACCAATTCCTGGGGAGGTGCACACAGAAGGTGGCTTAGAAGCACATAAATATACTAAGCTGTAGAACAGCAGTATCTTCCTGTCCAAGGAGTTCCAACTGTTTAGATGGGGTGTGGATACCACCTAACTCCAGCAATCCTACTGTCTCAAATGAAGAGTATGGCACAAATGCAAACCTACCAAGACATGGCCGTCCACCTAAACTGACAGGCCGGGCAAGGAGAGCATTCATCAGAAAAGCAGCCAAGAGGTCCATGGTAACCCTGGAGGAGCTGCAGAGATCCACAGCTCAGGTGGGAGAATCTGTCCAAAGGACAACTATTAGTTGTGTACTTCACAAATCTGGCCTTTATGGAAGAGTGGCAATAAGAAAGCCATTGTTGAAAGAAAGCCATAAGAAGTCCCATTTGCAGTTTGCGAGAAGCCATGATGAGGAGCCAGATGAGACCAAAATTGACATTTTTGGCCTAAAAGCAAAACGCTATGTGTGGTGGAAAACTAACACTGCACATCACATCATCCCTACCGAGAAACATGGTGGTGGCAGCATCATGTTGTAGGGATGCTTTTCTTCAGCAGAGACAGGGAAGCTGGTCAAAGTTGATGGGAAGATGGATGGAGCCAAATACAGGGCAATCTTAGAAGAAAATCAGTTAGAGTCTTCAAAAGACTTGAGACTGGGGCAGAGGTTCACCTTCCAACAGGACAGCGACCCTAAACATACAGCCAGAGCTACAATGGAATGGTTTAGATCAAAGCATATTCATGTTTTAGAATGGCCCAGTCAAAGTCTAGAACTAAATCCAATTGAGAATCTGTGCCAAGACTTGAAAATCCCTGTTCACAGATGCTCTCCATCGAATCTGACAGAGCTTGGGTTATTTTACACAGAAGAATGGTCAGAAATGTCACTCTCTGGATGTGCAAAGCTGGTAGAGACATCCCCAAAAGACTTGCAGCTGTAATTGCAGCGAAAGGAGGTTCTACAAAGTATTGACTCAGGGGGGTTGAATATAAATGCACCCCACACTTTTTACATATTTATTAAATTCCCAATAAAATACATTTAAGTTTTTTGGTTGTAAGATGGCGAAATTTGGAAAATTTCAAGGGGTATGAATACTTTTTCAAGGCACTGTATACCATAGTTTGAAGACACTATTTGTGTGAAAAAAAAATGATATACATTTCATTTGGGTACAGTGTTGCATGATTGAGGAATTGCCAGTTAAATTAGCACAGTGCCACACTTCTTTCTGAGGACCACTTACTGAAGTCCTAGGACAAACAGAGCCACCACATGACTTGAATACACCCCTTTAACCACTAGGCGCCCGCGCTATAGCCGAAAGAAAGTTACAGCGCAGCGCTCAATTGGTGGGAGGGACGTCCTTGGACATCCTCCTGTTTACTTGTTCCCTGCACGCCACCGCCGGAGCGCATTGGAGAAAATTTGTGTTTGCCGTGTCCCTTGGACACAGCCAATCACAGATCCTGCTAAATGGGCAATTACAGCCGCCATTTAGCACTCGATTGGCGTGTCCAATGAGAGATGATCCCAAATGTAAACATATGAGATCATCTCTCATTGCCGCCTTTCCCTTCTCACAGAGAGACAGCGTTTGAGGAGGGAGAGCGACCTGTGCTGCAGAGTGAGTGAAAACTATATAAAACACAATAAATACAGTGCCTACAGCAGCCCTGAAAAAATCCACTCGCCTGCTTGCATTTTGCGAGTGGATTTTGAGGTCTTGCGAGTTTAGGAGCCGTTCTCCCAGCGATCGGAGGGGAGGAGAGCCACTGCCTGTTTGATTAGAGCGCCAGGCAAACATAACAGCTTTCATTTCAATAGCTGTGTGTTCCCCGCCGCGTCGTATACAGCCCCTCCCCCTTGTCCTGGGGAACTTTGATAGACAGATCACCTGACCCAAGATTAGACGGGTGATATGTCTATCAAAGTGACTCAGACAAGGGGGAGGGACTGTATATGACGGTGCACGGCAGGGAACACACAGCTATTGAAACGAAAGCTGTTATGTTCCCCTGCGCTCTAATCAAACAGGCGGCAGCGGCTCTCCTCCCCTGCACAGGTAGGCTGCATGGGGGACACAAGCTGCACTGGGGGACACAAGCTGCACTGGGGGACACAAGCTGCACTGGGGGACACATGCTGCACTGGGGGACACAAGCTGCACTGGGGACACTGGGGACACAGGCTGCATGGGGGGACACAAGCTGCACTGGGGGACACAAGCTGCACTGGGGGGACACATGCTGCACTGGGGGACACAAGCTGCACTGGGGGACACTGGGGACACAGGCTGCACTGGGGACACAGGCTGCACTGGGGGACACATGCGGCACTGGGGGACACATGCTGCACTGGGGGTCACATGCTGCACTGGGGGGGGTAACATGCTGCACTGGGGGGACACATGCTGCACTGGGGGACACTGGGGTCACAGGCTGCACTGGGGGTCACAGGCTGCACTGGGGGACACATGCTGGACTGGGGGACACTGGGGACACATGCTGCACTGGGGGGGTCACATGCTGCACTGGGGGGGACACATGCTGCACTGGGGGACACTGGGGTCACAGGCTGCACTGGGGGGTCACAGGATGCACTGGGGGGGGGGGACACAGGCTGCACTGGAGGGGGGAAACAGGCTGGCTGCATTGGTGGACAAAGTTGTTGTTAATATTTATTTTTATAACTTAATTCTGCATAAATCCTTTAAGTATCATTTCTTGAGATAATTTATGAGGGCATGTTTAGGGGCGGGACAGGGTAGGGGTTGGGCGGGGCAACTGGTGGTGAATAACCCTTGAGGCCTGGCTAGTAGCTCAGGACTTGAAATTTTGAGCCCTGGCCTACAGTACCTATCAGTGCCACCTGTCCCCAGTGCCACCTGTCCCCAGTGCCACCTATCAGTGCCATCTGTCCCCAGTGCCACCTATCAGTGCCATCTGTCATCAGTGCCACCTGTCAGTGTCACGTGCCATCTGTTATCAGTGCCACGTGTCATCAGTGCCACGTGTCATCAGTGCCACGTATTAGTGCCATCTGTTATAAGTGTCACGTGTCATCAGTGCCACATATTAGTGCCATCTGAATGAATGAATGACTGAATGACTTGTATAGCGCAACCTATGCGAACTGAATCGCCTCAGGGCGCTTTTTGCCACTGGTGTCAATCTGTGGTATAGTGCGGTCCTTGCCCTGTGGGGTCCTGACACTCTTACAAACACATACACCTACAACATACACATATTTGGCCAATTTTATCGACATGATCTAATTAACCTACCAGCGTGTCTTTGGAGTGTGGGAGGAAACCGGAGTACCCGGAGGAAACCCACGCAAGCACAGGGAGAACATGCAAACCCCAGGCAGAAGGTGTCATGGTCGGGATATGAACCAGCGACCCTATTACTGCTAGGTGAAAGTGCTAACCACTACACCACTGTGCTGCCCATCTGTCATCAGTGCCACATCAGTGTCACGTGTCATTGTCCTGGTGCTCCAGGGCCTTCAAAAGTGTAATAGGTAGTAGTAGTAGTCAACAAGTTAGATGTGTAATTTATGCTCCTAGAACACCTGATGGTGCTCCCTGCATGTTGGGCCTCTCTATGTGGCTAGGCTGTGAAAAAGTCCCACACATGTGGTATCGCCATACTCGGGAGGAGTAGCAGAATGTATTTTGGGGCGTCATTTGTGGTATACACATGCCATGTCAGAGGAATAACCTATTACAATGACAACATCAAAAACCTCACCATGCATCTTATAAATACCTTAGAATGTCTACTTTCAAAAAAGGGTTAATTTGGGGGGTATTTGTACTTTCCTGGCTTGTTCGGGTCACAATAAATTAGATAGGCCACCAGTACATCAGTTTATGATTTGCACCATAGTTTGTAGACCCTCTAACTTTCACAAAGACCAAATAATATCCACTAATTTGGGTTATTTTTTTTTATCAAAGATATGTAGCAGTGTAAATTGTGGCCAAAATTTATGAAGAAAAATTTATAATTTGCTAAATTGTATCACAGAAACTAAGACTTTTTTTTCTCAAAATGTTTTCATTTATAGCGCAAAAAATAAAAAACACAGAGGTGATCAAATACCACCAAAAGAAAGCTCTACTTGTATGAAAAAAAGGACAAAAAAATAATTTGGGTGCAGTATTACACGAGTAATTGTCATTCAAAGTGTGAGAGCACTGAAAGCTGAAAATTGGTCTGGCAGGAGGGGGGTTTAAGTGCCCAGTAGGCAAGTGGTTAAAGCTCCTCATCCCCTGAAGAATGATTGTCTCTCTAATGTACTGTACGGGCATGGCATAATGATGTAAAAAAATAGCGCCACAATTTTGTTTTTTATTTCTATTTTGCACTGTACAGTGGTGTGAAAAAGTGTTTGCCCCCTTCCTCATTTCCTGTTCCTTTGCATGTTTGTCACACTTAAGTGTTTCGGAACATCAAACCAATTTAAACAATAGTCAAGGACAACACAAGTAAACACAAAATGCAATTTGTAAATGAAGGTGTTTATTATTAAAGGTGAAAAAAAATCCAAACCATCATGGCCCTGTGTGAAAAAGTGATTGCCCCCTTGTTAAAACATACTATAACTGTGGTTGTCCACACCTGAGTTCAATTTCTCTAGCCACACCCAGCCTGATTATTGCCACACCTGTTCACAATCAAGGCATCACTTAAATAGGAGCTGCTTGACACAGTAAGGTCCACCAGAAGATCCTTAAAAGCTACACATCATGCCGAGACCCAAAGAAAATTCAGGAACAATTGAGAAAGAAAGTAATTGAGATCTATCAGTCTGGAAAGGGTTATAAAGCCATTTCCAAAGCTTTGGGAATCCAGGAACCACAGTGAGAGCCATTATCCACAAATGGCGAAGACATGGAACAGTGGTGAGCCTTCCCAGGAGTGGCCGGCCGCCCAAAATTACCCCAAGAGCGCAGCGACGACTCATCCAAGAGGTCACAAAAGACCCCACAACAACGTCCAAGGAACTGCAGGCCTCACTTGCCTCAGTTAAGGTCAGCGTTCATGCCTCCACCATCAGGAAAAGACTGGGCAAAAATGGCCTGCATGGCAGAGTTCCAAGGAGAAAACCACTGCTGAGCAAAAAGAACATCAAAGCTCGTCTCAATTTCTCCACAACACATCTTGATGATCCCCAAGACTTTTGGGACAACATTCTGTGGACCGATGAGACAAAAGTGGAACTCTTTGGAAGGTGTGTGTCCAAGTATATCTGGCGTAGAAGGAACACTGCATTTCAGAAAAAGAACATTATACCAACAGTAAAATATGGTGGTGGTAGTGTGATGGTCTGGGGCTGTTTTGTTGCTTCAGGACCTGGAAGACTTGCCGTGATAAAAGGAACTATGAATTCTGCTGTCTACCAAGAGATCCTGAAGGAGAATGTCCGACCATCTGTTCGTGTACTCAAGCTGAAACGAACTTGGGTTCTGCAGCAGGACAATGATCCTAAACACACCAGCAAGTCCACCACCGAATGGCTGAAGAAAAAACAAAATGAAGACTTTGGAGTGGCCTAGCCAAAGTCCTGACCTGAATCCTATTGAGATGTTGTGGTATGACCTTAAAAAGGCCGTTCATGCTCGAAAACCCTCTAATGTAACTGAATTAGGACAATTCTGCAAAGATGAGTGGGCCAAAATTCCTCCAGGACGCTGTAAAAGCCTCATTGCACGTTATCGCAAACGCTTGGTTGCAGTTGTTGCTGCTAAGGGTGGCCCAACCAGTTATTAGGTTAGGGGGCAATCACTTTTTCACACAGGCCATGATGGTTTGGATTTTTTTTCACCTTTAATAATAAACACCTTCATTTACAAATTGCATTTTGTGTTTACTTGTGTGTCCTTGACTATTGTTTAAATTGGTTTGATGTTCCGAAACACTTAAGTGTGACAAACATGCAAAGGAACAGGAAATGAGGAAGGGGGCAAACACTTTTTCACACCACTGTATGTCTAGTGACATGTTAGCTGCTTATTTTGTTCTCTATGCGCATTTTTCTTCCTTTTTTACTATGGCATAATGATGGCCATTCTATGCATTAGGGTAAAATAGAATGTGCGGTTTGTTTAGTTCCGAATTGAAATTCAGCCGAATTTTCGTTTTTCGGAAATTCGGATGTATCTAAACTTCCAAATTACAATAGTACTGAATTTAAACAAATCTGAAATAATAAAAAAAAAAATTCAGACAAAATAGTTTTCGAATACATTTCGAATACTTTTAGAATTTCCAAAGAGAATAAAATAGAGTAGCAAATAAAAGAATAGAATAGAAAAAAATTAATAGAATAGAAAAGAATATAACAGAAAATAAAAGAATAGAGTAAAACAGAACCAAATAGAATAGAAAATAATAGAACAGAATAAACTAGAATATAATAGAAACAAATAGAATAGAATATAACCATCTTCTGAAATTCGAATTTCAAATAGAATAAACTTGAATTGGAATACATAAGAAAAGAATAGAATAGAAAAAAAAGAATAGAATCGACTATATCAGAATAGAAAAGAAAAGAATTAAAAAAAAACAATAGAATCGAAATAATATATCCATTTCCCAAAATTCAAATAGAATCAATTTAAATTTGAATCGGATAAAAAAGAAAATAATAGATTAGAATAGAAAAAAACAGAATAGTATAGAAAAAAACAACAGAATAGAATGGAATAGAAAGAATATAACCATCTTCTGAAATTCTAATTTTGAATAGAATAAATTTTGAATAGAAAAGAATAGAATAGAAAATAAAATAATAGAATAGAAAGAATATAATCATTTCCCAAAATTCAAATTTTAATAGAATAGATTAGAATAGGAAGATGGATATATTCATTCTATTTTATTCTATTCTGTTGTTTTTTTTAATACTACTACTACTAATACTACTACTACTATATACTATTATTTTCTATTGTATTTTACACTATTATTTTCTATTCTATTCAAATTCAAATTGATTCTATTTGAATTTTAGAAATGGTTACCGGTATATTTTTTTTATTCTATTCTATTATAGTCTATTTTTAAAAAAAATGATATTCTTTTCTATTCTATTCAAATTTCAGAAGATGGTTATAATCGATTTAATTGCGTTCTTTTTTTTATTCTATTATATTTCTTTCTATTCCATTCTATTCTCTTTTATTTTCTATCATATTTTGTTCTGTTTTAATCTTTTTTTCTATTCTATTCCTTTATCTTCTATTCAATTTTGTGTGACAGGGCAAGTGTGACAGGGGACATTAGTGCAGCCCCATCAGTGCCCATCAGTGCTGCCTATCAATGCCACCTATCAGTTTCCATCAGGTTTGTCATCAGGACCGCCTATCAGTGCCCACCAGTGCCACCTATCAGTGCCTTTCAGTTCAGCCTCATCAGTGTTGCCTCATTAGTGCTCATCAGTACAGCCTGACAGTGCCATCAGTGCCACCTATTAGTGCTAGCTATCAGTGCCCATTAGTGCCACCTACCGGTACCCATCAGTGCTGCCTATCAATGCCCACCAGTGCCACCTATCAGTGCCTTTCAGTTCAGCCTCATCAGTGTTGCCTCATTAGTGCTCATCAGTACAGCCTGACAGTGCCATCAGTGCCACCTATTAGTGCTAGCTATCAGTGCCCATTAGTGCCACCTACCGGTACCCATCAGTGCTGCCTATCAATGCCCACCAGTGCCACCTATCAGTGCCTTTCAGTTCAGCCTCATCAGTGTTGCCTCATTAGTGCTCATCAGTACAGCCTGACAGTGCCATCAGTGCCACCTATTAGTGCTAGCTATCAGTGCCCATTAGTGCCACCTACCGGTACCCATCAGTGCTGCCTATCAATGCCCACCAGTGCCACCTATCAGTGCCTTTCAGTGCAGCCTTATCAGTGCCTCCTCATCAGTGCCCATCAGTGCAGCCCCATCAGTGCAGCCTCATCAGTGCACATCAGTTTTGCCTCATCAGTGCAGCCTACCAGTGCCCATCAGTGCCTATTTTATGAGGGCGTGTTTAGGGGCGGGACAGGGTAGGGGTTGGGCGGGGCAACTGGTGGTGAATAACCCTTGAGGCCTGGCTAGTAGCTCAGGACTTGAAATTTTGAGCCCTGGCCTACAGTACCTATCAGTGCCACCTTTCCCCAGTGCCACCTGTCCCCAGTGCCATCTGTCCCCCAGTGCCATCTGTCCCCAGTGCCACCTATCAGTGCCATCTGTCCCCAGTGCCACCTATCAGTGCCATCTATTAGTCCTACCCATTAGTGCCACCTACCGGTACCCATCAGTGCTGCCTATCAATGCCCACCAGTGCCGCCTATCATTGCCCATCAGTGCAGCCTATCAGTGCTCATCAGTGTCTCCTATCAGTACCACCCATCAGTGCCTATCAATGTGCACCAGTGCTGCCTATCAGTGCAGCCTCATCAGTGCCTCCTCATCAGTTCCCATCAGTGCAGCCTATCAATGCCCATTGGTGCTGCCTCATCAGTGCCCATCAGCGAAGGGGAAAAATTACTTATTTGCAAACAGAAACAAAGAAAAAGGTTTTGGTCTTTTTTAGGACATTTAGCAAGAATGAAAAAAAACAAAGTGGTGATTAAATACCATCAAAAGAAAAACTTGATTTGGGTACATATTGAAGTGCTTAAAAATTGCGGCTCTTTGACTTAATGAACTCCGGCCGCGGACGCACTCCCTTTGGATACAGCCTCTCAATCATTTAGAATTCTTTTTGGGGGATTCTTCCTCTCTGGTTTCTATGAGTCCCGCTAAAATGACGTTTTCTAATTAAGCATCAGTGAAATGCGGAAGGTGATCCTGCATATTAATTGCTCTCAGACATAACTTTCCTCCTATTACACAACTTGTCAAACTTTTAAAGACGGATTCGGTCGGGGAGCCGGCGTCTCTTAATCATCAGCCGTGGGAGAAAAAAGAAAAGGACTTAAAAGCCATTTAAAATGCCATATTGTGTCTTAGAATGTAATTTATAGCATCATACATCATAAGCAGTATCTATATAATTTATGGAATAGCTCTCTGTCTACCTGCCATAAATCATATATTGTCTGGAAAAAAACAGTCAAGAAGCGAAGCAAAAAATTCAAGCTTGTCACATTTCTTTCCCTGGCGGGGGATAAAGCAAATTCACATGGTGACGGGTGTTCTGTTGCTGCTTTATGCATTGATATACCTCCTTAATCCCAGTCTGTTTAGACAGTATGGTCACCTGCTGACTTCCAGGCCGTCTTTAATATTGATTGCACCGCGGACAAACTTTTTTTTTTTCTTGTACCCTCCCGAATCCACCTATCAACTATTTACGGGCAGTGCGGCTCAAGGGGAAGCTTCCTTGGGCCCACAACAATTATTTGGCCCGGGGCAGCTGCCCCATTTACCCTGTGTTAATCACTTCAGCCCAGGAAGATTTGGCTGCTGAATGACCGGGCCATTTTTTGCGATTCGTCACTGCATCGCTTTAACTGACAATTGCGCGGCCATGCGACTCTGCAACCAAACAAAGTTGACATTCTTATTTCCCCACAAATAGAGCTTTCTTTTGGTGGTACTTGATCACCTCTGCGTTTTTTATTTTTTGTGCTATAAACCAAAAAGAGCGACGATTTTGAAAAAAACACAATATTTTGTACTTTTTGCTATAATAAATATCTCCATTTTCTTTTTTTAAAAGCAATTGTTTTCTCAGTTTAGCGTATATATTTATTGGTTTGCGCAAAATTATAGCGTCTACAAAATAGACCGCTCGGGGGTAAAATCTTCCGAGGCTGAAGCGGTTAATGACCTGTAAATCAAAGGGATGAGCTTGGATCTGCATATCATTTCAATTAAAGCAACTTTTAAGCCCCTACTTAACATTAATTTTACCCTAATCAGTCCTGATTAATGTCTTCTTCTCCTTTTCCCCTTAACTACTATTACCTATTACTATTTTCTTGATTCTTTTATTTTTATTTTGTATTAAAACATTTTTTAGTCTTTCATTTTTAAACTTAACTTTCATTTTTAACTTTTTAAACCTAAATACTTAAATATTTCATTTATATTTAATTTTTTGGTGTCACATTAAAAACAAAAAATGCTTTTATTTCATTTTTAAATAACTTTGCAATGCATGATGTCACATAGTATGTGTTTGAGCTCAGGTTCACACTGCCAGCGGGATTAAAATTGTGTGCGTTCATTCCCGCATGTCAAAGTGCTTAACCACTTCAGCCCCGGACCAATTGGCAGCCAAAGGACCAGGCCCCTTTTTGCGATTCGGCACTGCGTCGCTTTAACTGACAATTGCGCGGTCGCGCGACGTGGCTCCCAAACAAAATTGGCGTCCTTTTTTCCCACAAATAGAGCTTTCTTTTGGTGGTATTTGATCGCCCCTGCGTTTTTTATTTTTTGCGCTATAAACAAAAATAGAGCGACAATTTTGAAAAAAAATTCAATATTTTTTAACTTTTTGCTATAATAAATATCCCCAAAAAATATATAAAAAACATTTTTTTTTCCTCAGTTTTGGCCGATACGTATTCTTCTACATATTTTTGGTAAAAAAAATCGCAATAGCGATTATTGATTGGTTTGCGCAAAAGTTATAGCGTTTACAAAAAAAATAGGGGATAGTTTTTATAGCATTTTTATTAATATTTTTTTTTACTAGTAATGGCAGCGATCAGCGATTTTTATTGTGACTGCGACATTATGGCGGACACATCGGACAATTTTGACACATTTTTGGGACATTTGTCATTTATACAGAAATCAGTGCTATTTAAATAGCACTGATTCCTATGTAAATGACAGTTGCAGTGAAGGGGTTAACCACTAGGGGGCGGGGAGGAGCTCAGTGTGACGTGTTGTGTTTTTTTTACAGTAGGGGGGCGTGGCTGTACGTCTGACATCATTGATCGGCGTTCCCGATGACAGGGAACCGCCGATCACTGACAGTCAGTGTAGGAAGCGCTGGGAGAGGTTTGTTTACACAAACCTCCCCCCCTTCTTCAGCTCCGTAACCCGATCGCGGGACACCAGCGGCGATCGGGTCCGCTGGTCCCGCGGCCGGGGTCACGGAGCTCCCGACCCACAGGCAGGCACATGCATGATCACGTACAGGTACGTGATTTTGCCTGCCCGTGCCATTTTGCCGACGTATATCGGCGTTAGGCGGTCGGGATAGCGGTTAAAGTGATACTAAAATCTATTTTTTTTCCTTTAAAAATAACAAACATGTTATACTAACCTCCTTCGTGCAGTTGGTTTTGCACAGAGCAGCCCAGATCCTCCTCTTCTCAGGTCCCCCCCTTTCTCCTCATTGGCTAACTGACTTTGATTGACAGCAGCGGGAGCCAATGGAGCCGCTGCTGTGTCTCTGCCTCTGAGGCACTGGTGCAACATCGCTGGTTAGAGATGGGGCTCAGGTAAGTGTTAGGGGGGGCTGAACACTGATAAGGTTTTTTTGCATTAAGATAAAAAAAAAACTTCTGCCTTTACAATCACTTTAAGTAATTGAAAAAGTTATTGCAGAATAAATGGGAAGATAGCAGAAAAAGTGTTTCTAAAGGCAGAAGGCTTTAGACATGTTGCGGTTCGTTTCATTCCAAATGAATATTCTGACAAATTTTTTGTTATTCGGAGATTCGGATATATCCAAATACCCAAATTACAATATAAACAAATTTTACCGAATGCTCCGATTAACAAAACGAAATTCGTCTGAATTTCGGAAATTTGGACAGAAATTCATATCAAATTTTACATTGAACTCCAGTCGAATTCTAACTGTACACATATTGCTGAAATCAAAGACTGTGTGAGTTATTAGAGTACTATTTCAAAATAATGCTGTTTTAGTTAAGCTAAAGGTGATTTAATGAGTCCTTGTAATCATTTGATGAAGATTTTTCTTTTGTTTGTTCACTTTGAAATCCAAAAAAAAAAAGAAATCTAAAGTTTATCGATTCGACTAATTCTAAATTTATGGAATCAAACGTTTTGATTAAAAAAAAAATAAGGTAAATTCGAAGAAAAATCGAAAATTCAGACTACGAGTTCCAAATACGAATCCCGAATACAAATAGAATGAATCAACCGGATTTACCGAACCCGTTGGGGACTCTCCTCCTGGTTGTAAATCGAAAATCTTCGTAAGTCGGCCGCGCATGCGCAGAGCGACAATTACGGACATTTCCGATGTTCCGTCGAATGCCGTTCTGCGCATGCGCGGCAAATTACGGACATCCAGAGAAAAAACTTTCGTCATTTTCCCGGGCTCTGTTATCTGGCCGTAGCGACATCCTATAGTCATGTTAGCCAATGGGAAATGGAAAGAAGCGGATGTGAATTGTAAAAGGCTGGCCAGATGGACTACAGCTTTATTGTCAGAGAATATTGAGGGTTTGATGTTAAAGGAACCTAGTGTCCTGATTGGTGGATTGATGATTGAAGGTGAAGCTCATGAATGTCAAGTACAAGGAAGTAGTTTGCAACACAGAGTTTTTACTGCCGTATCCAAACCCTTTGACCTTGAAAGTGACTGCTGGTACATTGATGGTTCTTCTTATTATAAAGATGGAAGTAGAATCTCAGGATTTGCTGGTGTTTGTGTAAAAGATGGCGAGGTTCAGAGACAATTTTCATATTCATGTAGAGCTCGTTCTGCACAATATGTGGAAATAGCAGCACTTCTGCAAGTTCTCAGTGAGTTAAGAGACGATGGTGGAGTTGTTAACATTGCTTCTGACTCAGACCAGGTATGCAAGGGTGCAGTTGTCTATCTTTCATGGTGGAATGTGATGGGTTTTAAAGGAACAGATGGAAGTGAGATAAGATATGCACCCTTATGGAAAATGATAGAGGAGGAAACACAATTCTTTTCAAAAATCAATATCCGAAAGGTACAGGCCCACAAAAAGCAAACAACCGAGCACTACTGGAACAATACGGTAGATAGATTAGCGAAGGAGGCTGCAGTAACATCCCCCGAATGGCCTCATATAGAGCATACTTTATCATTTCCAGTGTCTGCCCTTACACGTGCTCAAGCAAAAGGAGTTGAAGAAAGGACATGTGAGTTGGGTAAATTACAAGATCAGGATGAGGAATTAGCTCAACTAAAAGCAATGTGTGGGACTGGGCCCATACAATTTGAAGGTCAAGAGATGCAGGTGAAGGATGGCCTTTTAATAACTTACAAAAATGATTTATCTTTATGGGTTGCCCCAAAAGGTGTGAGGAAAGACATTCTTACATGGATTCATGGGTCCCCTGTTGGTGGACACCCCAAGCTTCCTTTAGCTTTAGAGAGATTAGATCATGTAGCATGGTGGCCTCAAAATAAACAACACATGCAGGACCATATCTTATCATGTTTGATGTGTGCCAGGCATGATCCCGCAAATAGAAAAAGGAGAGGGGCACTGATGAGGCAAGCTCCCATGGGACCATGGGAGAGAATACAAATTGATTACACAGGTGAATTTCCTAACACTGCACACCAGAACAGATATTTACTCGTTGTGGTGGATTCCTTCAGTCACTGGGTTGAAGCATTCCCTACCAAAAACTGTACTGCCACTACTACTGCAAGGATCCTGGTCAAAGAAATATTTAGTCGGTGGGGGATACCAAAAGTTTTAGACAGTGACAATGGTCCAGGATTTGTAGGTAATGTAATACAAGAGACATGTAAGCTCCTTGGTGTTATTCAAAAATTTCACATCTTCTATCACCCTGAGTCTGCGGGACAGGTTGAACGAATGAACAGGACAATTAAAAATGCCCTTAGAAAGGTTGTAAATGAGCAAGGTACTGATTGGGATGAAAAATTACCCTTTGTTCTGGCAACTATTCGTTCCAGAGTTTGCAGGTCCATAGGCTTTGCCCCTTATGAAGCTCTGCTCGGCAGAACAATGAGAACGTGGGAACATCTGATAAATCCAGTCCCAGCAGCATTAGAAACTGTGTCATTATCCGAATCATGGGTAGAGATCTTAAAGGATCATGTGATTACAGTACATAAGGCTGTATGTGCCACTGATGAATGTACCCATAAAAGCTCACAACAGTGGTTTAATGCAATGGGTGACACTAGTGAATACCAAATTGGGTCTAGAGTAATGTTACAGGATTTTTCTGGGTTCCACCCATTTCCTAGAGCAAAGTGGAAGGGCCCTTATGCAGTAATAGATAAAATTGGACCCTCTGTTTACTTACTAGACTTGGGAGAGGACAAGTCAAGATGGAGTCATGCATGTCAGATCAAAGCATTTAAGGGAAAAATGGATTTGATGGATGTGAGCATTGTCTAATTTTCTTGCTGAGATTGTCTTTCAGATCCCAGGAGTGAGGCGAATACCAGAAGACTACACCATAATGAAGACATCCCCCCTGGACAAATACAAGCCTTCTCTATTAACATATGTGTTGATAACAGCGTCAATCACTTTACTTCTTTGCATCACAAACATCAGAGTGAAAGAGTGCCAAGTTGAGGAATCAAAATGCTTCCCAGTGGGGAAATCTGATCGAAATAAAAGAAGTGTAATGGATCATACTACAGAACTTACTGTTTTAGAGGACTCGGAAGGCATCCAGATACATGGGGATACTGTAAAGGGCATAGTCGGGGGGTGGATAGTCGTTAGATGTGAGATCATGATGCCAAAATCTGATTACTTGATGGAATCTGCTGTTTGGACTTACCCAGAAGGAAGCGATCGTCACAGGAGTACAGATATAATATTAGTGGAGACAAAGAATGGACCACAAATGCAAATGACTTTAGAAAGGAACTTTACAATATTTAAGGAGGGTATTATATCCTGTAGCCCTCATGATGTGAAGGATGGAGTCTATGCAAAAATCCTAAAGATAATGGTCACAAATTCTAGAGACTGTCCTACAATTTTACAGTGGCCAGAACATGGACTTTTCCTTGAGCGGACTCAAAATTTAGTGTATAGCGATGTTTCATACTTATCATTACCATTATTGTTGAATTTTACATCATTTAACATTCCAGAAAGTTGCCCAAAATCAATGGGGTTATGGTTTAAAACAGTCTTTCAAACGCATATAAACTTATTTTGGGATGCTACACAAGGGCTTAATTTTAAGAAAGTTTCAAAGAGGGATCTGGGTACTGATATCATATCAGGCCTCAGTTTGGGTAGTTCGATTTGGAATAGGGTTGATATAGAGAGTCTAAATATGAGAGAACAAAATTTTGTGGGTGGATTACAGCAGATACTGCTTAAAGGGGGAAGAGTGGATTTAAACGCTCTAGCTGAAATGAAAATAGATATTCAGAACATTCACACCATTGCTGCAGATTTGCAGAACGTTCAAATGTCGGTGAATGCATTGAATAAAACCATTCAAACGAATAATGTATCCAAGTCTATAGTTTGTGGTATTATAGGAAACTTGCTGAGTGAGCATCTGAGCCTAGGGCTTCAAGAAATCAAACGAGGAGAATGGCCAAGGATAATGAACTCAACTTTATTATTCAATCTTATCAAAGACAGTGGTGTTACTTGTAGGAACTTTGCCCTTGCTAATGTAAGGAGCCTGGATACTCTTTGTAATAAAGATCGCATCGGAAAGCAGGAAGTACCTCTGACCATCGACATCCCTACATGGTCAACAAAACCCTTACCCGTATACAAGATGATCGTTCTTGGTGAGGTGGAGGTGAGAAATGGCACTAATATACTGAAACAACTGCTACCACAAAGCAGACTCGTCGTCAAGGATAACCAAGTATGGAAAACCATGGACCCCAACTGCTGTACCAAACGTGCCCAGGCCTGGCTTTGTTCCTGTTCTTTTGAGCGGCTGGAGTACGTAGAGGGTTGTGCTGCTACACACTCTGGAAACTGCCTGGTTCGATTACAAAAATTTGAACCGGCCTGGAAGAGAATAATTCATGGAGAAGACTCGAGGGTCTGTGCATTGGGGGTTCCCTCATTCACTTGGCAGAAGCAAGTTCAGTGCCGGACACCTATCACAGGCTGGTGTGTGAACCTCACATATGGACTGTTAACAATCGGACAGGAAGACATTCAAGCCAATATCCACATGAATCAAGTATCTGTAAACATTGACCAAACAGATCTTGGCAATTGGGACTCTATGATTTCTCCTTTATTTAAGAAAATTCCACCACTTACAGTTGAATTGGATACATTATTTAAGAGGGATAGTAGGAAAATTATAGAATTACAAGAACTGGTGAAGGAAAACCTCATCAGTTCTAATAAAATTGCTAAAGAATTTCAGGAGCCTTGGTGGAGCATACCCAATAACACTCTTTCTCACCCGCTATTGAGAACTCTTTCCATGATTTTTGTGTTCGTTCAATTTATATTAATATGTTTTTTGTTTGGTTTATACTGTTGCGGTAGAAGACAACTAAGAACAATCCAGAAAAATAAGGAAAGCATAGAGATGGCTTCAATCTTAAGAGCCAGGGATGTCTGAGCGGTTTGATTGTGAATCGATTCTGATTCGAACCGATCCAAGTGGGGGTATATGTAGTATATTGTGTCTAATATATATATATATATGTATATATGTTATATATATATTTATTTTATATGTAGTGTTTTTATTTAGGCATTCTAAAGACAAGGTTATTCTAGGCAGACCGCTTTAGTAGCCGTTATCTAATTGCGCATATTAAAAGAGGGTTTGTTGGTCAAAGGACAAATGGCCAGACCAGAATTACTCCACATATGAAAGGGAACAGATAATGATTATCTTAATCTAATCAGTATTCACACATATCAAAGGGGGAATATGCAAGAATGTAAATTGGGGCAGCTTTATAATTACAACTATTCACAGCGTGGGGTTGTCTCCGGTCACTCTGAAAGACCGGGGCAGATCAAAGCATTTAATGGAAACGCCTAATCAAATTGCTCAGACATTCAGTGTGTGTGGGGGGATATAACAGGACGTTCAATCTGTTTAGAAGTGTGTGTTCTTACGAAGGCACCCAAGAGTCACATGGTTCCATGGGGCTCTAAATATTACTAGCACTGTCGTATCATGAACTCTGTTGGATTTTGTCGTCTGTAAGACTGTTCTGTTTGGAAGTCAATAAAATTGTCTCTCTCTGGGAGAATCGGGTTTTGCTGCGGAGACAATACTTTTAATAACCATATACCATCTATGAGGAAGGAACGATTATATTAGATCACTACAGGCAGCAGGCTCCGGGTCATCAGGCTGGGCAGCAGGCACCAGGTCATCAGGCTGGGCAGCGGACAGGAACTCATCAGGCTGGGCAGCGGACAGGAACTCATCAGGCTGGGCAGCGGACAGGAACTCATCAGGCTGGGCAGCAGACAGGAACTCATCAGGCTGGGCAGCAGACAGGAACTCATCAGGCTGGGCAGCAGACAGGAACTCATCAGGCTGGGCAGCAGACAGGAACTCATCAGGCTGGGCAGCAGACAGGAACTCATCAGGCTGGGCAGCAGACAGGAACTCATCAGGATGGGCAACAGACAGGAACTCATCAGGCTGGGCAGCAGACAGGAACTCATCAGGCTGGGCAGCAGACAGGAACTCATCAGGCTGGGCAGCAGACAGGAACTCATCAGGCTGGGCAGCAGACAGGAACTCATCAGGCTGGGCAGCAGACAGGAACTCATCAGGCTGGGCAGCAGACAGGAACTCATCAGGCTGGGCAGCAGACAGGAACTCATCAGGCTGGGCAGCAGACAGGAACTCATCAGGCTGGGCAGCAGACAGGAACTCATCAGGCTGGGCAGCAGGCAGGAACTCATCAGGCTGGGCAGCAGGCAGGAACTCATCAGGCTGGGCAGCAGGCAGGAACTCATCAGGCTGGGCAGCAGACAGGAACTCATCAGGCTGGGCAGCAGACAGGAACTCATCAGGCTGGGCAGCAGACAGGAACTCATCAGGCTGGGCAGCAGACAGGAACACCTCCGGCTGGGCAGCAGACAGGAACACCTCCGGCTGGGCAGCAGACAGGAACACCTCCGGCTGGGCAGCAGACAGGAACACCTCCGGCTGGGCAGCAGACACGGGCACATCAAGCTGGGCAGCAGACACGGGCACATCAAGCTGGGCAGCAGACACGGGCACATCAAGCTGGGCAACAGGTACGGGCACATCAAGCTGGGCAACAGGCACGGGCACATCAAGCTGGGCAACAGGCACATCAAGCTGGGCAGCAGGCACATCAAGCTGGGCAGCAGGCACATCAAGCTGGGCAGCAGGCACGGGCACATCAAGTTGGGCAGCAGGCACGGGCACATCAAGCTGGGCAGCAGACACGGGCACATCAAGCTGGGCAGCAGACACGGGCACATCAAGCTGGGCAGCAGACACGGGCACATCAAGCTGGGCAACAGGCACGGGCACATCAAGCTGGGCAACAGGCACGGGCACATCAAGCTGGGCAACAGGCACATCAAGCTGGGCAGCAGGCACATCAAGCTGGGCAGCAGGCACGGGCACATCAAGCTGGGCAGCAGGCACGGGCACATCAAGCTGGGCAGCAGGCACGGGCACATCAAGCTGGGCAGCAGGCACGGGCACATCAAGCTGGGCAGCAGACACGGGCACATCAAGCTGGGCAGCAGACACGGGCACATCAAGCTGGGCAGCAGACACGGGCACATCAAGCTGGGCATCAGGCACGGGCACATCAAGCTGGGCATCAGGCACGGGCACATCAAGCTGGGCAACAGGCACATCAAGCTGGGCAGCAGGCACATCAAGCTGGGCAGCAGGCACGGGCACATCAAGCTGGGCAGCAGGCACGGGCACATCAAGCTGGGCAGCAGGCACAGGCACATCAAGCTGGGCAGCAGGCACGGGCACATCAAGCTGGGCAGCAGGCACGGGCACATCAAGCTGGGCAGCAGGCATGGGCACATCAAGCTGGGCAGCAGGCACGGGCACATCAAGCTGGGCAGCAGGCTGTGGGTCATTAGACTGGAAAACTGGCAGCGGGTCATCAGACTGGAAAACTGGCAGCGGGTCATCAGACTGGAAAACTGGCAGCGGGTCATCAGACTGGAAAACTGGCAGCGGGTCATCAGACTGGAAAACTGGCAGAGAAGAGGTAACAGTAGCTGGGGGAAGTTCTTGTGGATTAGTAGGCAGCTGAAAAGAGGCAGGGGGGTTGTATGCAGGATAGGTACAGGGAGAAGAGACCGGATATGAATATTTGGTTGGGAGCAATGTATACTGGGTGGCAACTGAGTTTGGCATGGGTGATGGGGAAACATACATTTGTGGATTTGTAGGCAGCTGAGAAGAGGCAGGGGGGTTAAATGCAGGATAGGTACAGGGAGAAGAGACCGGATATGAATATTTGGTTGGGAGCAGTGTATACTGGGTGGCAACTGGGTTTGGTATGGGTGATGGGGAAACATACATTTGGGTAGGCTGGTGTCTGATGGCAGAAGTGGTGGGTTTGGCTGGGGCTAATTTTACCATGTCAGACCATGCTGAAAGTATGGGTTGTACAAACTGTGGATTTAAGTTTCCCTGTCTAACAAAAGACTGAGCAGACACAATGCACTCAGCAATCACCTGTGGGGAACAGCCAGCGTAGTGCTCACAGAAATCAGCAGGATCATCTTCAAAAAGCCATACTAGGGATACAACCTGATTCATATTAAAAGGGGGAGTGTAATCATCACGGCCTTCAGGAATACAGGGCAGGGCCAGCTCTGTACAAATCTTGATCAGAGGCTGTACGTCCTCAAAAAGAAAACTGCCCTGATCAACGAAAACATGGGCCATACGGATGCACTCCAGTAGTTGCTCCCTAGTATAGTCACCCAAAGTCTGATAACAAAAATCTCTTTCTTCCATTGCCAGGAGCGAAAGATACAATATATCTTCCGGATGCATCTTTCTTGGCAATAGCAAGTGTCCAGACCCAATTCCCAAGTGCAGCCGATCTGTTTGTATGGCTTCAGTATTCTATCATGAAAGGAGCCTGAACACAGGCATCCAACACAAGTGAACAGATCGATGGGCTGCACTAAAGGAATCAGGCTCCAAAGGTAGTGATAAGATAAATATTTATTAATAATAAAGACACACGTGAACACAGCAAACACAAACAAGCAAGAACACAAATAACACAGCAAACCCCCAAGCCCTAATCTAACTATACACTCAAGGCAATGGAACATATATATATACACATATATACAAGGCAGAGAGGAGAGACAAAGGGGGAAACAGGAAGCCAGGGAACATCAAGGCAGGAATCAGGGGACAGGTCTCAGGAACCAGGTAAGGGGGACAACATCCAGGACAGGGCAGGAAGCGGATAAAGGGTCAGGTTGCAGGTACAGGTTACAGGTTACAGGTCCAGGATCAGGTTACAGAACAGGCAAGACAAGGCTACAGAACGGAATACTGAAGCACTGAGCTTCAGTGAGGGACAGGCTTATATAGTCTCAGCAGTTCAACAGGTGCCGCCTGATTACTGGCATGTCCATCTGCTGGGAGACCCCCGCTGGTGGCCACCAGAACTGCACCCTTTGATGCCGAAGGAAGTAGTGACACCACCAGGCGATCCAGGTAACAACACCATTCCTGACAATGTCCATCGGCTGGGAGACCCCTGCTGGTGGCCACCAGAACTGCACCATTTGATGCCGAAGGAAACAGTGACACCAGCAGGCGATCCAGGTAATAGCACCGTTCCTGACAGACGGACTGAGCCCAACCACCCTGTCTTCTCTCCTGCCGCTAAAGGGACTCCAGGAGGAAGGACCAGTCCGCACTTACCCCCAGCAGGGAGAATGTTCTATGAGAGAGGCAGAGGTTGGCTGGGTGAGTAGTGCTCAGTTTGAAACAATTTGTTTGGGGTACTGTGTGGGTACAGGCATTAGAGGACTGGAACTATGGACTAACTTCGGAGTCAATCCGCCTGGGGTCTCCTCCTGTGTTAGTCTCCTGCCGAGAAGGGGAGAGATGTGACAGACCTAGCCGGGACAGAGGCTGTTGGAGGGGACGTAATGCGAGCCTCTTGCCTTGTGATTATGGGCCCTGGCATTTGGGGGAACGGTGCTGTTTGTGAGCTGTATGCCTGGGGACCGCTGAGCTGGTTTTACTTGGATTCAGGTCCATGCTGGCCCCCCAAGACACATAGACTTTGGACATGTCAGCAGGGCCAGATTAAGAACATCATGGGCCTGGTGCTAAGGATTTTGGTGGGGCCTTTTATAAACAATAAATTAATAAATAAAAATGCAAACAATTTTTTGTTATAACAAATTAAATTAAAAAGAGAGGGAGGATGAGAGAGAGAGAGAGAGAGAGAGAGAGAGAGAGAGAGAGAGAGAGAGAGAGACAGGGGATGAAAGAGGTGTGAGGGGTAAGGGAAAGAGGATGAGAGAGAAAGGGGGGATGAGAGAAAGAGGATGCACATGAGCATGTGTGGGAATGACATCAACACAGCCCGGCCAAGGCAAGTGACCAAAGGCACAGAACCCGGAAGGAAGACGATGGAAGCGCCCGGGCCGGATTGATCACAGCACAGCACTGGAGGGCTCAGTCTGGTAATATGCTGTGTATACTTGTACATTATGGCATAACCTACCTCAGGGCCTCTTAAAAATAGTAACGTTAGAAATGTTTACTACCGCTTTAATATCATTGGAACCCAGGAGCCTCTCATGGGGCCCTCTACTGACCCGCATAGTTGCCAACATTTCAAAAATATTTTCAGGGACACTTTTTTACAAGTGCTATATTTAGAGTAGCTGACATCCCCTATGTTCCTCTATACATCACAATAGTAATTACAAAATTAAATAACCACTTCAGCCCCGGACCATTTGGCAGCCAAAGGACCAGAGGTCTTTTTTCAATTTCGCACTGCACTACTTTAACTGGTAATTGCGCGGTCATGCAATTTTGTAACCAAACGAAATTTGCGTCCTTTTCTTCCCACAAATAGAGCTTTCTTTTGATGGTATTTGATTGCCTCTGTGATTTTTATTTTTTGCGATATAAACGGAAAAAGAGCGAAAATTTTGAAAAAAAAAGAGATTTTCTACTTTTTGTTATAAAAAAAATCTAATAAACTCAATTTTAGTCAAACATTTGGGCCAAAATGTATTCAGCCACATGTCTTTAGTAAAAAAAATGCCAATAAGCGTATATTTATTGGTTTGCGCAAAAGTTATAGCGTCTACAAACTAGAGTACATTTTCTGGAATTTACACCGCTTTTAATTTATGACTGCCTATTTCATTTCTTGAGGTGCTAAAATGGCAGAGAAGTACAAAACCCCCCCAAATGACCCCATTTTGGAAAGTAGACACCCCAAGCTATTTGCTGAGAGGCATGTTGAGCCCATTGAATATTTTTTTTTTTAGTCCCAAGTGATTGAATAAAGACAAAAATAAAAAAGATTTTTTTTTTTTTTTCAAAAAGTTGTCACTAAATGATATATTGCTCACACATGCCATAGTTATATGTGGAATTGCACCCCAAAATACATTTTGCTGCTTCTCCTGAGTATGGGGATACCACATGTGTGGGACTTTTTGGGAGCCTAGCCGCGTACGGGGCCCCGAAACCCAAGCACCGCCTTCAGGATTTCTAAGGGTGCAAATTTTTGATTTCACTCCTCACTACCTATCACCGTTTCGAAGGCCATAAAATGCCAAAATAGCACAAAACCCCCCCAAATGACCCCATTTTGGAAAGTAGACACCCCAAGCTATTTGTTGAGAGGCATGGTGAGTATTTTACAGCTCTCATTTGTTTTTGAAAATGAAGAAAGAAAGTAAAAAAAAAAAAAATTTTTTTCTTTTTTCAATTTTCAAAACTTTGTGACAAAAAGCGAGATCTGCAAAATACTCACAATACCTCTCAGCAAATAGCTTGGGGTGTCTACTTTCCAAAATGGGGTCATTTTGGGGGGTTTTATGCCATCTGGGCATTCCATGGCCTCCGAAACTGTGATTGGCAGTGAGAAGTGAAATAAAAAAATTACACCCTTAGAAAGCCTGAAGGCGGTGATTGGTTTTTGGGGTTCCGTACGCAGCTAGGCTCCCAAAAAGTCCCACACATGTGGTATCCCCGTACTCAGGAGAAGCAACAGAATGTATTTTGGGGTGTATTTCCACATATGCCCATGACATGTTTGAGCAATATATCATTTAGTGACAACTTTTTGTAAAAAAAATATATATATTTTTTTTTTTTTAATTATTCAATATCTTGGGACAAAAAAAAAAAAAAAATATTTAATGGGCTCAACATTGCTCTCAGCAAATAGCTTGGGGTGTCTACTTTCCAAAATGGTGTCATTTGGGGGGGGTTTGAACTGTCCTGGCATTTTATGCACAACATTTAGAAGCCTATGTCACACGTCACCCACTCTTCTAACCACTTGTAGACAAAGCCCTTTCTGACACTTTTTGTTTACATGAAAACATATTTTTTTTTTGCAAGAAAATTACGTTGAACCCCCAAACACTATATATATTGTTAAAGCAAAGGCCCTACAGATTAAAATGGTGGGTGTTGCATTTTTTTTTTTTCCACACAGTATTTGCGCAGCGATTTTTCAAACGCATTTTTTGTGGAAAAAATACACTTTTTTTTATTTTAATGCACTAAAACACACTATATTGCTCAAATTTTTGATGAAATAAAAAATATGATCTTAGGCCGAGTACATGGATACCAAACACGACATGCTTTAAAATTGCGCACAAACACGCAGTGGCGACAAACTACATACATTTTTAAAAGCCTTTAAAAGCCTTTACATGATACCACATTAGATTCACGGAGGAGGTCTACTGCTAAAATTACTGCCCTCGATCTGACCTTCGCGGTGATACCTCACATGCATGGTGCAATTGCTGTTTACATATGACGCCAGACCAACGCTTGTGTACGCCTTTGCGCAAGAGAAGGGGGGGCAGGGGTGCTTTTTTTTTTTTTTTTTTGTTTTTTTTTTTTTTTATTTATTTAGCTTTTTTATTTTATTTTTAAACTGTTCCTTCCATTTTTTTTCTTTGTTATGATTTTTATTGTTATCTCAGGGAATGTAAATATCCCCTATGATAGCAATAGGCAGTGACAGGTACTCTTTTTTTGAAAAAATTGGGGTCTATTAGACCCTAGATCTTTCCTCTGCCCTCAAAGCATCTGACCACACCAAGATTGGTGTGATAAAATGCTTTCCCAATTTCCCAATGGCGCGGTTTATATCCGGGAGGGGGGACATTCCCTCCCACTGCTTGTAAAAGCAGTCTAGAGGCTAATTACCCGCTAGAATTGATTTTACATGAAAGCCGATCACTGGCTGAAAAGAATGATACCAAGATGATACCTAAACCTGCAGGCATCATTCTGGTATAACCATTCAAAGTCCAGCAACATACTGGACATATATTGTAATCTTTTTTTTTTCATGCAGCCTCTTGGCTGAACGAAAAAAAGAGATTGATTGGTGGGTATGCCCACCATTAGAATACCTCCCTTCATCCACCCACTTCTAATGATGGGCATACATGCACCATTTATATATGCCGATGCATGGGGGCATCCTCCCGCAAAAGTTATGCCGTGTACACACGGTCGGAATTTCGACCGTATGTACGTGGCATTAGGAGCCAATCGCTCCCCCCCCCCTGCTGCCCCCATGCTTCGGCATATATGCTCTTTTTTTTTTAACTGTGGTGGTGAAATCACCTCCTACAGCGTTGGAGTCGCGGCTTTATGTATCGTGGGAGCAAACGCTGTTGCTGTCAAGATAAATAAATCCGCGTTGCAACTGAATGGCGCACCTGAAAACAAAAAAATGCTCAACACTAAAACACACAGTAAACAAAATTACATACCTGAAAAGCAAGCATGATAAAACATAATAAAACATAATAAAACATAATAAAACATTGCAGAATAGAATGGAGTAAAAAAAGAGCAACAATAGAGAGAGAATAGAGTGAGAGAGAGAACAATAAAACGACAACTATTTTATTTTTTTTTATTTTTTTGAGATTCACAGGTAAAAAAGCTCCTGACTGAAGCGACTGAATCAAAACGCTACCACAAAAAAAATGTTAGCGATCGCAGGGATCAGGCCTGACTCTGCGAACGCTGCAGTTATGTGTGCTTAGTGTTTTGTAAGTGACAGTGATCGATCGATACTGCACTTGGGTGGGCTGGGCTGGGCGGAGGGGGAAAACGCAGGTGCTAGCAGGTATCTGGGCTGATCCCGCTAACAATGCGTTTTTTTTTTGGAACCCTAAACTGCTGGGACGCTAGTATAGATCTGATCAGATCAGATATTGATCTGTTCAGATACTGTGCCACTAAGGGAGGTGTATGCTTTGTGCGTGGGTGTTTGCGGTACTGGCACTAACCTGGGGCGACGCAGACCTTATTTGACCCTAAAACCTAATTGATATCACCCGCCGGGCGATCAGGGGGTTAAACCGTTATTGGGTAATAAATGGCGGGTGCCCTGACAGTATAAAAAACAAGCTAACTAACCAGCGTCACCCGTAACAGTAATACAAAAAAAAAACTGGTTACCTAGCGACACTAATGCAGCGATCAGAAAAACGATCGCTTAGTGACACTGGCAAAAGGGGGTGAAAGGGTTAACTAGGGGCAATCAGGGGGTTAAACCTTTATTAGGTAATATATGGGGGTACCTGACGCTATATAAAAACCTGACGGGGAACCTAAATAACGAAATAACTAACTGGCTAACCAGCGTCACCAGTGACAGTTATACAGTGATCACTGGTGAAAGGGTTAACTCTAGGGGCAATCAGGGGGTTAAAACCTTTATTTAGGTTGTAATATGGGGGTACCTGACCTATAAACCTATTTATGAACCTATATAAACATGGCGGTTACCTAAAAAAAAAAAAATGGTTACCTAGCGACACTAATGCAGCGATCAGAAAAACGATCGCTTAGTGACACTGGCAAAAGGGGGTGAAAGGGTTAACTAGGGGCAATCAGGGGGTTAAAACCTTTATTAGGTAATATATGGGGGTACCTGACGCTATATAAAAACCTGACGGGGAACCTAAATAACGAAATAACTAACTGGCTAACCAGCGTCACCAGTGACAGTTATACTGTGATCACTGGTGAAAGGGTTAACTCTAGGGGCAATCAGGGGGTTAAAACCTTTATTTAGGTTGTAATATGGGGGTACCTGACCTATAAACCTATTTATGAACCTATATAAACATGGCGGTTACCTAAAAAAAAAAAATGGTTACCTAGCGACAGCAGTGACACTAATACAGCGATCAGAAAAACGATCGCTTAGTGACACTGGCAAAAGGGGGTGAAAGGGTTACCTGGGGGGCAATCAAGGGGTTAAACCTTTATTAGGGGGGGGTGGGGGGCTACCTTGGACCTAAAACTAACTGCCCTGACAGTTATTACAGTCACACTGACACTAAATGCAGTGATCAGTAAAAAAATGATCACTGCAATTAGTGACACTGTGACTGGGGGGGGAGGGGGTGATCTGGGGGGTGATCAGGGGGTGACAGGGGGGTGTTTTGTGTGCCTATGTGTACTGGTGTCAGTGTACTGTTTGTGCACTAACCTTTAGATGTTCACAGCTCGGCGTTCCGGTCACATAGACCGGCGCACCGAGCGTGACATCACTTCCTCTGCCTGTGTTTTGATTGACACAGACAGAGGAAGCATCTGATTCGCCAGGAGCGATCGCGAGGGGGTGGCCAGAAACCACTGGCCGTCCCCTCATCCCGGATCGCTCCTGAAGCGATCCCGACCGTCCCCGCCGGCCGGGGGGGGTCCGATCGGACCCCCCACCCGCCGGAAGAATGGCACGTACAGGTACGTGGTTCTGCCTGTACGTGCCATTCTGCCGACGTATATATACAGGGGGCGGTCGGCAAGTGGTTAAAAGGGATATAACAGGACGTTCAATCTGTTTAGAAGTGTGTGTTCTTACGAAGGCACCCAAGAGTCACATGTTTCCATGGGGCTCTAAATATTTACTAGCACTGTCGTGATATGAACTCTGTTGGATTTTTGTCATCTGTAAGAATGTTCTGTTTTGGAAGTCAATAAAATCTCTCTCTGGGAGAATCGGGTTTTGCTGCGGAGACAATACTTTTAATAACTATATTCCATCTACGAGGAACGACGATTATATTAGATCACTACAATAATGGGGCAATTTTAAAGAACTGTTTTTGTGGGTAAGAGGCATAGGGGAGGAGAATGGATGGTATAAAAGTGGGAAGTATGTGCAGGTGAGGGAGAGGAATGTGGAGGGTCTAACAGTGGGCACTATGTACATGAGAGGAGTGTGGAGGGTATGACAGTGGGCAGTATGCACAGCAGAGGAGTGTGGAGGGTATGACAGTGAGCAGTATGTACAGGAGAGGAGTGTGGAGGGTACGACAGTGGGCACTATGTACAGGAGAGCAGTGTGGAGAGTATGACAGTGGGCACTATGTAAAGGAGAGGAGGATGAAGGAATCTGGGAAGGAATCTGGAAAGGAAAAATGTAAAGGTTTGTGGAAGGCTGTTTAGGGACTGTGTAGTGGTTAAGCGGGCCATACATGGATTGAAATTGCACCAATTAAGCAGAGACCAGCCATAGTCGATCTATGTATGGGCTACCTGGTTTTACACAAGTCAACCTATTAACCGACTTGAGTACAACCAGCCTGTCAGGTTTTCCCCAAAACAATCAGTGCTGCCAGCTATAGTTAGCAACACTGATCATCGTATTCACTGGCAGAACACAATAACACTGCAGGAGTGATTCCCCCATTCACAGGTCAGCAGGTGAGAGGGTGTGTGGGGACAGGCTGGGGAGAGATACTAGTCAGTGGCTGGGTAGGCACTGGTTAGTATCAGTTAGTTAAAAAAATTAAAGCATCGCTTGGTACACAAAAAAAAATCGTGCTAACTTTAGTGTTTTTTTTATGAATGAAACAGTTTCTTTCCAAAAAAAACGTTTAAAAAATTGCTGCACAAATATTGTGTAACATAAAAAGTTGCAAAGACCACCATTTTATTCCATAGGGTGTCTGCTAAAACAACATATCTAATGCTTGAGGCTTCTGAGTAATTTTCTATCAAAAAAATTATGATTTTTACATGTAGGAGAGAAGTGTCAGAATTGGCCTGGGTGGCAAGGGGTTAATTATCATAAGTAATATACAAATAATTATTATAAGCACTGTGAGTTCATCCTCTCAGTCTTCGGCAGAGTGTACCAGCTTGTATTTATACTGGCCGCTCTGTATGTAGCTTCTGATCGACTGTGCAAACAACCCCATATCTCCAGAACCATAGATGATAGCAGCCCCATATTTTAATCAGTGCTGGAGTAGGTATTTAGATACCTACCCACAAAATGTGGGGTCTCTGTGACTCTTGATCGTTGAGCTACAACCCTTTAAGTCGATCATTTTTTTTTTTTTTTTTTTTTTATAATTTTTTTTTTTTTTGGGGGCAAATGGGCCTATCTTGAGAAAGGGGCCTGGAGCTGCAGCTCCAATAGCCCCTATGTTAATCCGGCCCTGCATGTCAGATGCTAATATCGTCAACTCCAGCCACCTGTCTGTTGTCTTGTATAATGCAAATGAGTAGTCTGGCTTGACACAGATTCTGGGGAGTATTTCACATATTGTAGTATGTGCTAATTAACCCTGCAATTGAATGAAGGAGTCTAGTGTTGATTTAGATAATTAGCTCATGCTAATTAGGTTAGGTTTTTAGTCATCCGGCTGTATATATGTGTGTGACATCTCAAATAAAAGCTATTCCTGATGTACTCCAAGACTGGTGTTGTCTAGTTCTTGGGGGTTCCTATAACCAGATCCATTGGACTCATGTTCCAGGACTTAGGAAGCATTTACGGCGGACACCTTGAGTACAGGATCCGTCACACATACAATCAACATCTGTCAGGGCTCAGCCCTTCCTTCTCTGAGCTGGCCACTCAGTTGTCGGCTAATTGCCAGCTCCTATCTCTCTCCACCGTAACTCAGCTGTTGATGATATCCTGCTAGTCAGTCCTGCCTACTTAAGCTGCCCAGTCCAGAGGATCTCTGCCTTCGCCTTGGTCATCATCACAGAAACTTTCTCCTGCGATCCTGTTCAAGACTTCCTTTGCTGACATCCCTTCTGGCTCCAGATCCTGCTTGCTGTTCCACTACATTGATCCCTGACTTCTGGCTTGGCTGACTATCCGTTCCTGTTACTGAACTTTGGCTATGTTTTGACTATGTTTATTCTTTTTATTTTATTATTAAACTAGTGTGATTTAACTGTACTTCTGTCTCGGCCTGATTTCATGGTTCCTGACAACACCCCATATGGACACAGTTTACCAGTTACCCAATAATGCAATTTCGAAGGTTGGATATAAATATGAAGGTATCTCATCTCATATCAAAGTAGAAAAGTTTGATCCAATAACACCTTCACATTTGCTTGTCAACGCGTTTCACTAGAAAGATGCTTCCTCAGGACAAATACTGGGTCGGTACTGGTAGGTCTGTATCCAAGGATATGGGAGACTCCACAGAACTGGACAAACATTCAAAAGTCTATTGTTTCGAGTATCGCACACCAATGAGGAACCCATAGAATAAGGTGCAAAAAGGCTGTGTGCCACTATGGAACCAGGTTCAAAAATATGTATCTACTATACAGTAAAGGTTATACCAATCACATATCAGAGAGCTGGATTCAGGCCTGTGATAGAAATATATACTTCCATACACTATGGCAAAATTCGTCGACCAAGAAGGAATATCGAGGATATATTGTCCCGGTCCTAAAGTGCTGTGACTATATGTCAAGGAGGAAACATTTCTCCAGACTGAGAGAGAAAAAGTAACATCTATAGTATCACGGTATGGCAGATATACCTAATAAGGAAGCCTATTATCAAAATCCTGGCAAACGATACCCACTCTGTAACTTTTTTACTTTGATATGATATGAGATACCTTAATATTTATATCAAACCTTCGTAATTGGTTGCACCTTATTCTATGGGTTTCTCCTAAACAACTTTTTATGCACTTGCATCGGTGCGCGATACTCCAAACTATAGACATTTGAATGTTTGTCCAGTTCTGTGGAGTCTCCCATATCCTTGGATATAGACCTACCAGCACCTACCCAGTATTTGTCCTGAGGAAACGAATTTCTAGTGAAACGCGTTAACGAGCAAATGTGAAGGTGTTATTGGATCAAACTTTTCTACTTTAATATGATATGAGATACCTTAATATTTAGATCCAACCTTCGTAATTGCATTATTGAGTAACTGGTAAATTGTGTCCATATGGGGTGTTGATTGTATGTTTCTATGTTTTTAATCATGTAGTAATAAAACTACATTTTTTATACAAACTTCTCCTCACATGCGTGCCCACAAAGTCCATCTTTTTTTTGAGTTTCTCAATCCTTTTTAGATATATTTTGGATGTTGGGGTCCTCCCTTCTTATAAAATCATTAGAAAAATACTTGGATATCAATGTATTAGAGATCTCTCTTATTACAAATGTCAAGAGGTGACGCATTTCACATCTTTGCTTCTTCAGGACCTTATATTCTTGACTTAAAACAGAGAGGTCTCTAATTCATTGATACCCAAGTATTTTTCTAATGATTTTATATCTGTTAATTATTTTTAACCCTTTGTAATAAAGACATTCAGTATCATTTTGTTTATACGTCCCTTACTGGTACCGTTAAAGTCCATCATATCAGCTCAATATCTCAAATATCCATAGGATGAGGTACCCCCATAGCCTACTCAACTTTTTATGTATACAGAAGCGGGAACCATTGGCTCCCACTGCTGTCAATCCCAGCCAGTGAGCCAATAATGAGAGAGGGGTGGGTGAGGCCGAGCCACAGCTCCATGTGTGAATGGACATACAGATCCACGGCTCTGAAACAAGCCTGCTTGGGTGCCTCCATTGCAAGCTGCTTGCTGTGGGGGGCACTCTGCAGGTGGGAGGGGTCAAGAGCACCAGCGGGGCACCCGAGAAGAAGAGGATCTGGGCTGCTCTGTGCAGAACCATTACACAGAGCAAGTAAGTATAACATGTTTTCTATTTTTTTTTTTAAGAAAGCCTATAATATCACTTTAGATTTGCCATCTAGTGCCAGCTGGCTACCATTATCTTATGTTTTGAAACAATTAAAAAAAAAAAATAATAATAATTAGTTTGCTCTGTTTTGCTGGATTATTACATCAATCTTCACATTCCAAATCAAACAAAATATTTCACAAATGCCAAGATTGTTTAGAACCTTACAAAAGAAAAAAAGGAAACCAGGCGTTTTTAATTAATATTTCTCTTGATGCAGTTCAGCTGATAGCCCTTCAGCAGATCTGAGTGCTGCATGCTGTCCTAACAAAAGAAACACATTTCAGGGTTTTTAAAAGTTTATTAAAAGCCTTTTCAGGTCATAGGAAAAGTAGATACCTAGCCGAAAGGTGTGTAAAATGTGGTGTTATCGCTCTCACTCTTTTATACTGGTTACCGGAAGTTTAATATGGCACCTCATGGCAAAGAACTCTCTGAGGATCTGAAGAAAAAAAATTGTTGCTCTACATAAATATGGCCTAGGCTATAAGAAGATTGCCAAGACCCTGAAACTGAGCAGCAGCATGGTGGCCAAGACCATACAGCAGTTTAACAGGACAGGTTCCACTCAGAACAGGCCTCGCCATGGTCGACCAAAGAAGTGAAGTGCACGTACTCAGCGCCATATCCAGAGGTTGTCTTTGGGAAATAGATGTATGAGTGCTGGCAGCATTGCTGGAGAGGTTGAAGGGGTGGGGGGTCAGCCTGTCAGTGCTCAGACCATATGCTGCACACTGCATCAATTTGGTCATGGCTGTCGTCCCAATAGGAGGGTCTCTTCTAAAGATGATGCACAAGAAAGCTCACAAACAGTTTGCTGAAGACAAGCAGATTAAGGACATGGATTACTGGAACCATGTCCTGTGATCTGATGAGAGTACAAAGACAAGTGTGTCTTGCCTACAGTCATGGTGGTGGGAGTGTCATGGTCTGGGGCTGCATGAGTGCTACAGGCACTGGGGAGCTACAGTTCATTGAGGGAACCATGAATGCCAACATGTACTGTGACATACTGAAGCAGAGCATGATCCCCACCCTTTCTTAGACTGGGCCGCAGGGCAGTATTCCAACATAACGACCCCAAACACACCTCCAAGATGATCACTGCCTTGCTAAAGAAGCTAAACCCTATTGAGCGTCTGTGGGGTATCCTCAAACAGAAGGTGGAGGAGCGCAAGGTCTCTAACATCCACCAGCTCCGTGATGTCCTCATGGAGGAGTGGAAGAGGACTCCAGTGGCAACCTGTGAAGCTCTGGGGAACGCCATGCCCAAGAGGGTTAATGCAGTGCTGGAAAATAATGGTGGCCTCACAAAATAGACACTTTGGGCCCAATTGGAACATTTTCACTTAGGGGCGTACGCAATTTTGTTGCCAGTGGTTTAGACATTAATGGCTTTGTGTTGAGTTATTTTGAGACAGCAAATTTACACTGTTATACAAGCTGTACACTCACTACTTTACATTGTAGCAAAGTAATACAAGGAGGGGGGGGGGGGGTATTTGGGGACTTTGAAGGAACCCAGGGCATGGTAAGGTCCTGTGCTTCCATCCCTATCAATATAATGAGAAAAAATAAGGGGGCCAGAGGGTGGAACTTTACATGAACCACATAGTAGCAATTGAATAGATAGGTGGATATGTGGAAAAATATATTTATTGGTACACAACATAGATATTTATACATAATATGCTTAAGGTTGGAAGTGAACTTCCACATGATAAACAGATACTAACATGTATAAAATTCTAATTACGTCACATAATACATTTCCGGGATCCACCAAATTGGTATGTATACACACAATAAGTTATAAGATAAAAACCTGCATGGCCTATGGCCTCACTATTCCCTATCATAGTTGATAAGTATATGACATAAGTACATAAAAAACAATAACCACATGTTTGATACAATACACGGCATCTAGTAGCTCTACACGTTTCGTGGCATTACAGCCACTCGTCGGGAGCAGGCAAGAGATGGGTATAAAAATAAAGAATATAAAAAATGGTCTAAGTATTCTGTAATGATAATCCAATATGGGAGAGGGTACACCCTGCTACATATTACTTACAAAGAATCGTGTACTGGTGGTATAATGCTAGGCATCGCAGGCCATCCAGAGACACCATGGTTGGAAGTTGTGGTGGGGGATGTCCAATGATAGTGACCACAGACGGACAGCATCCCAGGTGGCTGTAGGTCTAGGGCACCAAGGTGAGAATTTCAACTGGGTGAACCAATCAAAGGGGACTCTGTAAGGGAATGTGATAAATGGTAATTAGCAGAAAGCCCAGCCTTGTGAGGCCAAAAGAAAGTGCAGTGTTAAAAGCAAGTGTCAATGGGAACTATCCAATGAAGGAAGTGATGAAGAGAAACAGAGTGAGGATACCATCGATAGACAATAGAAAACCCAAAGGAGGAACATGAAGAGACAGGAAATCCAAGGAAGGTGACTGTTGGGAACCAGAGTTTCTGGTACTAAGAAAAAGAGAGGACCTAAGTCCACGGTGATGCATGGGGTCCTGTGTGAAGGTTGTAGCAAAGTGTAAATTCTTCACTGTTGTCCCATGAAAAGATATAATAAATATTTACAAAAAATGTGAGGGGTGTACTCACTTTTGTGAGATACTGTATATGCTGTTTGGGGGTCTAGCAGTTCTACCAATTTTCTAGAAAAGAAATGCAGATTTAAACATACAGGGGGTCCCCGGGTTGCAAACAAGATAGAGACTGTAGGTTTGTTCTTAAAGAGGAGGGCCGGGCAAAAAAAAAAAAAATTAAAAGAAGCTACAAATACTGCAGTTGACTTTTAATAATCGGACACTTACCTGTCCCGGGGTCCAGCGATGCGGGGGAACGAGACCCCCCCCTCGTTCCCCGCTCCGCTCACGACGCCGGCATTCTTAATGTGGGAACCCGGCTGGGCTTCACAGCCGGGCACCCACTGCGCATGCGCGAGCGGCGCCGTGCGCCGTGATTCGACGCTCGCTCATCTGGGACACATGACATGTCCCAGATGACTGTGCGTTGCCTACAGGAAGTGACTTTTAGCCCGGGCAATGAAGGTGGCAGACTTCGAGGGACCCCCTAGCAACAGGCATTTAGAGGTGAGTAAAAATTTTTTTTTTTTCCAATTATTTTTTTTTAATTTTTTTTATGATTTTTAAGCCCCTTTTTGTTTTTTGGTTGCAACCCCACTTTAAGTTGAATCTGGTTGTAAGTCGGAAACTTTTAAGTTTTTTTGATAACATAGAGAAGGGTTATCACCCCTGTAACATTTGTTTTGCTGTCTGTGCCCCTGTTCAGAAGATTTCACCTCACCTTCTGTCCCAATGACAATTGGATTTTGAAAATTTTGGGTTGTTAGGGAAACATGGACTGGTGATAAAGCATCAGTGGAGACACCTTTTTCCCATATTAACTCTTACAGGAGTGAATTTCCCTTCCTAGGGGTGGATTTCCTCTCACTTCCTGTTGACTCCCTCCGTTTGTAAGTAGGAGTCGTTTGTAAGTAGGGGACCCCCTGTATATGAGAAATGCCTGGGCAGCATGCAGTTAAAGTGTAACTGTAAGCTCTAACAAGCAGGGCCCTCTGATTCCTCCTGCATTGTATTGTAATTGTACTGTCTGCCCAGTTGCTGTTGGCGCTGTACAAACATACCTCCCAACAGTCCCGGATTCTGCGGGACAGCCCCGGATTCAGACTTATGTCCCACAGTCCCGCTCAGATAAGCTGTTTCCGGCAGGCATTGCACTCTTGTAGAGTGTGGGCAGTTTTCAAAGATTGAGAGCAGCTCCTAGATTGACCAATCATTAATTAGTATTTGCTGGGGGCCCCATCCTTCTATCAGTGGGGCCCCAGGAGGCAGTAGCAGAGTAGGGACTCTTTTTTATTTATGTAGGGGCAGCTAGTGCCGCATTTGCCGACAGTTAGTTTAAAGTTCTGGACCCCAGCCTGTCTGTCCCTGGCGGAGTGATATGGAGGGGATGCCTGTCTGCCTCGCTCCCTCAGTAAGTGCTGAGGGCAAAAGGCGGGGCTGCAGTCGGCATCTCCGATCATAATACACATCTCCTCTTCCCTGACATCAGTCACTTCTGTCCCGACACAGGAGACCTCTATTCTCTCCTCACTAAATGCCTGCACCCTTTCCCTGCCACAAGTACCTGAAATACTCCTGGGCTCCTCCATTCCCCGGATACTTCTCCCGTTGTTCTGTCGGATAGTGCCCGCTATCGAGAAGTGCCCGGGATGTACTGCGCATGCGCCGTATGGAACAGCAGGTTGGGCTGTGGATGGCATTCTATCGAGAAGTGCCCGATATCGAGAAGTGCCCGGGACGAACGGCGCATGAGCCGTACATGTGCTGCGCATGCGCCATACGGAACAGCACAACAGCTAAGTTTACCATCAGCTGTTGTGTTAGCGAGACAGCGTCTGCGCACAATAGCCGACGACGAAAGACATTTTTCTGTCAGATTATGCCTGCCGCTGGCAAGGCGTGTTCATGCCGGTGAGGGGCGGATTAGTACATGATGGGGGCGGATTTTTAAATGAAGGCCAGTGCTGCAAAACACTAGACATGTGCAATTAGTTTCGTTTTTTTTTTTCGTTTTTCGTTTTTTTTCGTTATTTTCGTTCATTCCTTTTCGTACGAATGAAAGAACGATTCGCTAAAAATTTTAACGGATAACGAATCGTTCGAATCGAACGAATCCGAAAAATAACGAAAATCCAAAAAAAAATTATTAGAAACAACGAATGTACGAATGAAGAAAATCCGAAAAACGAAAACAGGAACAACCAAAATTAAAATGAACGAAAAAATTCGTACATTCGTAACTTTTTTTTTTTGTTGAATTGGTAATTTTCCGTGTCTCTTACAATGGCGCTGCTTAACGTGCTTCGAATGGATTGAACGAAAAAAATGTGTACATTCGTAACTTTTTTTTTCGATTCGTAATTTTCCGTGTCTCTTAAAATGTAATAATAGCATACACATTACATAAAATTATGAATTATGCTACGATTACGAATCTACGAATGTTACGAATGTTACGAATCTACGAATAACTACGAATGCGTCCGAATTTCGAATAAACGAATAAACGAAAATTAAACTAACGGAAAAACGAATCAACGAAAAAAATAACTCTTACGAATGTACGAATTGCTACGAATATGAACACCGATGACTTACGAATTTACGAATCGTTACGAATACGAACACCGACGACTTACGAATTTACGAATCGTTACGAATCAACGGAAACGAAAAAAACCGAAACGAAAATAAACAAATTTTTTTGTTGTGCACATGTCTACAAAACACATATTTTCCAGGTAGAAAAATCTGCCCTTCAGTTCAGTTCACTAAACACGCCCCGCAAGCGTCCAGGAAGAATAGCAGAAAAATATGTGTTTTGCAGCACTGCCCATCATTGAATAATCCTCCCCCATCATATACTAATCCGCCCCTCACCGGCATGAACACACCTCGCCAGCGAGAGGCACAATCTGACAGAAACATTTCTTCCGTCAGCTATTGTGCACAGGCGCCGTCCCTCCGACACAACAGCTGATCGTAAACTCAGCTGTTGTGCTGTTCCCACCGCCCTCTGCCACCCTCCGCAGCTTACCGGAGCTGTCCGTAGCCCCCACCCCGTCTCCATATCATTGCAAAATGTCACTTCCGCCCATAGCTCTCAAAGGAACATTTTTTTTTCTTTTTTTTTTCAAATGACAACATTTTTATTTTATTTTTTTATTGCATTTTAGTGTAAATATGAGATCTGAGGGATGTTTACAAGCTCGCGTGCAGAATCGAACGCATACGTGAGTAGCGCTCGCTTATGAAAACGGTGTTCACACCACACATGTGAGGTATCGCCGTGATCGGTAGAGTGAGAGCAATAATTCTAGCTATAGATCTTCTCTGTGCAACCTGTCGAATTTTTTAAAAAGCCGCCTATGGAGATTTTTAAGGGTAAAAGTTTGTCGCCATTCCACGAGCGGGCACAATTTTGAAGCGTGACATGTTGGGTATCAATTTACTCGGTGTAACATTATCTTTCACAATCGAAAAAAAAAAAAAAGGCGATGACTTTACTGTTGTCTTATTTTTTAATCCTAAAAAGTGTATTTTTTCCAAAGAAAGTGCGTTTGTAAGACCGCTGCGCAAATACGGTGTGACAGAAAGTATTGCAACGACCGCCATTTTATTCTCTAGGGTGTTAGAAAAAAAATATATATAATGTTTCGGGGTTCTAAGTAATTTTCCAGCAAAATAAAAAATGTTTTTAACTTGTCCTCAAGTGGTTAAAGTTACTTACCCGGCGGCACCGCTTGTCAAGCTCCCCCACTGAGTTCAATGGGAGTGCGCTGCAACTGCGAGCCAAACACAGATGCGGTGTGTATTTATTTTTATTTTTTTGTTAAATCCCTTTTGGTATTAGAAAAAAAAAAAACAGACATTCAGGAGGCGGCAGGATCACACATAATATGAATGGATATTAATATTTATAAGTAATAACACCAGGGATGATTGATCCAGGAAATATCAGATTTACTTAGGGGATCAGGGAGGCTTTTTTCCCCTGATAAAAATAAATATATGGCCATTTACTTTAGAAGACTTATATTTTTTGTTTTTTGCCTTCCTCTGAATCTGATGATTTAGAGTTCTATGGATTCAGTTTTTTGTTTTTTTTTCTTTTTTAGTTGGACTCAATAACGGTCTGTCCTTTCTATCTAACTTTTAATTTCTAAAAATTGAAAGGAAGTACTTCCTTGCATATACATAAATTTCTGCTGGATATCCAAATTATTCAGTCAGGCTTAAATGGTTTAAGCTGGCCACTGATGGTTCGAATCTCAGCCTGGTTCAGCAGGGCCGGCCAAGATTCGAGCCATAAGTGTCCAATCGAGTAACCGTGCTTGTGGAAAAAGAAATATATATACCGTATATATATATATATATATATATATATATATATATATATATATATATATACCGTATATATATATATATATATATATATATATATATATATATATATATATATATATATATATATATATATATACATATATATACATATACATATATATATACATATATATATATATATATATATATATATATATATATATATATATATATATATATATATATATATATATATTGTGGAGATGCGCCCCATCTCACAGGTGCATATAAGCAGCACATGCCTGATTTTGGCAGGTATACTAATTGCACACCTGTGGGCTGGGTTCAAAAACATCCCAGGAAATGCAGTCAGTGCTCAGACTTGGAGACGGCTCCGCCCAGCAGGCAGGAAGTCTGGCTAGGAGGTTGGGAGAGTTCCAAGAGGAAGAGACAGGAGCCTAAGACTGTAGGTGGCAGTCTGAAGCAGGCAGGTGTAGCCTGCGACTAAAGCAGCACGAAGCTGACAATGAGTAAGCCGGGAGGCTATCGTTTGGTTATGCAGTGATGGTGGAACCCCCTGCGAGGGAAGATTTCTGTTGATTTGAACTTTTTTTCGTTTCCTTTAAATAAAAGTGGGCTGCCATGCCCTAAAACACAAGTCTGAAGTGGCACGTTTCTGAAAAATCGCATGCACCACTTGAATCTAATCACCCCGGATCGTCACAATATATACATATATATATATATATATATATATATATATATATATATATATATATATATATATATATATATATATACAGTATATATATATATATATATATAAAAGAAGCTGCTAGCATGCTAAGAGATATTCTTCACAACTCAAAATACTAAATACACAATGTGCAGCGCTATTAATAATGATTGGAATAAGTGTTATCCAAATCAAAAATGTGCGATATCCCATAAAAGGTGCAATGTTCCATAAGTCTCTTGCAAGATTGTTCCAAATATAACACCACTTCACAAGGCTCCACCACCAAGCTGAGACTCAAAATGTGCTTAGTGCTTACTAGACTCCAATGACTCTCAAATCAAAATGCACATCCAAACATAATCCACATGAAGCAACGGTACTCCTTACCGTACACACGGTCGGAAATTCCAACGGAAAATGTCAGATCGGACCATGTTGTCGGAAAATCCGCCCATGTGTGGGCTCCATCTGACTTTTTCCGTCGGAAAAATTTGAGATGTTGCTCTCAAATTTTCCGACAACAAAATCCGATCGGACTTTTTCCGATCGTGTGTAGAGAATTCCGATGGACAAAGTGCCACGCATGCTCAGATCAAATTACGAGACCAAAGCTATTGGCTACTAGCCTCTACGTAGTTCCGTCGTATGCAATGAACGTCACCACAGTCAGAATGATCGGATTTTCCGACAACTTTGTCCGACCGTGTGTATGCAACACCAGTGTCGGACAAAATCCGTCGGACAAAATCCGACGGATTTTGTGGTCGGAATTTCCGACCATGTGTACGGGGGCTTAGATGTAGCACTTTGAGGTAAGATTGCTCTTCATCGAGGAATTCCTCCATCTAAACCCCAGCTTGCTTCTTCACCAGGGCCCCTGATGGCGGGGATGAACTTGGAGCAAGCTGGAACCAGGTCACGGCTTCTGCGTACGCCCAGTGGATGATACAGAGACCACTTGTGTATGCAGAGTGCAGATGGCAGGAGACAGAAGAGGATCTGGGATACAAGCTGAGGTCAGGGTGGGCAGCTGAAAAGCGCAAACAGAAGATGAAGTCGGGAGCAGTACATGGGAAGTCAGGCACCGAATACACAAAATACTAAGGCAAACAGGAGCTCAGAGAACTAGGAAGTTGCTTAGGCAACGAAGGCTGAACTGAGCACTAGGGAAGAAAACTTGAAGGTGGACCAGGAAGTGATAGAAGGGAAAGGAATTTTAAACCCCATAGTTTAGCAGATGGCGCCCATAGGTGAGCACAGAAGCCAAACAACATCAGAATAGAATCAGAGGTCTAGTAGAAGCACTGAGCAAGGAGGTGAGAATTACACAGGCAGAAAACTGCAGGCTAAACGGTGACCCTTGAATAGGGATGGGTGAATGGTTGGGCTGAGCATGAGTTCTGGCCAAAAATTTGCCTGTTTGGCCGTTCGCCGGGTGTTCCACCTGACGAATACCCTGCAATGCACTAAGCACTGCACAGTGCATTCTGCACCCAGATTAGGCAAAGCTTTGCCCAATCAGGGCGCAGTGTAAGCTGGTGGTTAAAGAGGAGGGCCCATCATAATTTTTTTTTTAAAAGTCAGCACCTACAAATACTGCAGCTGCTGACTTTTAAGAATTGGACACTTACCTGTCCCAGAGTCCAGCGATGTGGGGGAACAAAGCACCCCCTCGTTCCCCGCTCCGCTCGCGGCGCCGGCATCCTTACTGTGGGCACCCGGCTGTGGCTTCACAGCCGGGCACCCACTGCGTATGCGCGAGCGGTGCCGCACATGGTGATACATCCACAGTCATCTGGGACCTGTCACGTGTCCCAGATGACTGACTGCCGAGAGGAAATGACGTTTCTAGCCCGGGCTGAGGAGGCAGATTTTGTGGGACCACCTAGCAACAGGGAAAAATAGGTAAGTGACATTTTTTTTTTTTAATCCAATTCTTTTTTATTGTTAGATTTAATGTAAATAGGCATAATTTTGTCATTTTGGTGGAAACACCACTTTAAGGAGTAGGGCCAGGATCTGTGGTTTTAACTTTTTGACACTTTTTTTGGTGAATGGGTAGGGGTACAATGTACTCGATACCCATTCCTATACTTGGGGGGGTGGGATCTTGGGCCCCTTGATTCCGATAAGCCCTCCGCCCGCAGAACCCCACAACCACAGCCCAGTGTTGTCGGGAAGAGGCCCTTGTCCCCATGAATATGGGGACAAAATGCATGGGGGCAGAGCCCCCCCTTTCCAAAACACCCACCCCCCCATGTTGAGGGCATGTGGCCTAGTATGGTCCATGAGGGGAGCGTTCGCTTATTCCCTCCCCTTTCCTGACCTGCTGGGTTTCATGCCCAGATAAGGGTCTGATATGGATTTTGAGGGGTCCCCATGCCATTTAATTTTGGTGTGGGGTTCCCCTTAAAATCCATATCAGACCCGAAAGGCCTGGTATGGACTTGGGGGGGCATGCCATTTTTTTCTTAATTTTTTTAATAGCCAGGTGGCAGAAACTGTAACTGCGAGTCGTTTTATGCATGTTATAGATGCGCCACTTTAGAGGTACATTAAGGGGACCCTCCCCCCCAGGCACTATATTTAAAGTAATTTTTCATTTTTATTGTTGCACTTTAAGCATAATTAAAATCAGTGCTCCTGAAGAAACAATAGTTTAAAAAAATATATTTTTTATTGATAGATGTCCCCCAAGGCAGTACCCAGACCCCCATACCCCTTTTATGGCCAATTACTTGCATATAAGCCTTCAAAATGGGCACTTTAGATTTTTCCTGTTTGGCTTCAATGGGGTTCACCATTCAGGTTAAAACATTTCCCCTGTTCGGGAGTTCTGCTGCAAACCGAATAGGATGGTGTTTTGTCCATCCCTACCCGTGATGACTTCCCAGTTGCAGAACATTAGTGTTACTAAACCCACAAATGTAAAATGAGTCTGTATATGCAGTAAAGCATGCTGGTTATACTCACTGTAGAACCTACAGGGTTAATCGTCTGCATTGTGTAAAAAGGCTGTTTGATCCTGTATTCTCTGATCCTTCCCTTCTTTTACTGTCCCCAATCCATCTGCTGAGAGCTTTGGGGGCACTCTGCACATGCTCAGTGTGGTGTGTATTGCTAGAGAGTTTTTGGGAGGGTGCATGTGATCAACACAGGGCCAATAAGCACTGTCCAGACAGAGGGTCAGGCATCATGCAGACTCATAGGACAGTCAGAGAAGAATGAAAACTCCTCCTACGAGCTTTAGCCAGTGCTCGGGTGCACACTAATAGAAGTCACAAGACTGCTATACACTGTTGAAAAGAAAAGGTATTTGTCATTTTATATTTACTAAACGAATTGCATTTCCATGTTCTGTATACCGTGGGAGGCCAGATATAGTGAATGAAGGCTCCTGGGTTTAGTAACACTTTAAGCACCCACACTCATTGGAGGAGGAAGGTTTTGGCAAAATTAATTTTTACATTCTTTTTCCATTTTACTGCCTATGAAATGTCACCATGAAATGTCACCATAATGCTCTAAAGTTTATTGAGCTGCTCAGGTGAAGTTTGTTTGAAAATCAAAAATTTGGGGGCTTTTTTTTTTGCTGCTGTTGTTTTTTTGTTGTTTTTTTCCCTTTATTTCGAAGGTCTGGGGTTTTTGACGTGAATGAAAAAAATCTAATGTATAATGAATTCTAAATCACCAATTTGTAAATTTGTTCAAAATGGTAAAATCTGACTAAGAAGTCATTTTATTGAAACTTTAAAAAAAAAGAAAGAAAGCTTGTTGTAATTTCTATTTAATGGTTAGACATGGTGTCCCCAGGTGTGTGTGTCTATAACAGTTACTATGAAATAAGAAAGCTTTAGACAGAATCACCAAAGAGCAGAGAAAATCAGTTAATCAAAAAGTTTCAAGGGAGCAGAGGCCAGGCTACCGAGACCATAGACCGACCTGGAAGCCGTAAATATATTGAAGTGGATAGTAGCTGATTCAAACCATGGCAGAGAATCTTATGTAGCAATCAAAGGACCCATTCAATTCACACAAAGTGTTATGTACCCCGGAGACCACATTGGTTACAGATACGCTATACACAAAGAGATATATTTATAGCGACAGGCACTGAGCTGTGTTTTTTTGTCAAATTTTAGGCTTCAATTTGATATTGTAAGATAGGGAAAAAAAGGAAAGGAGAAAAGAGGGAAATGGACAGAAAAGGAAAGCGGAATAAAAGGAAAGAAAAGGGGAAAAAAAGAAACGAAAGGAAGGGACCGAGAATAAATGGAAAGGAAAAGAAAAGGAAAGGGGCAGGGAAGGAAAGGAAAGGAAAAGGAAAGAAAAGAAAAGGGGGAATGGGACATGAAAAGAAAGGGGAAGAAAAGAAAAGAAGGAAAGGAACAGGGAATAGATGAAAAGGAGAGGAAAAGGAACAAAAAAAAGAAAAAAAGGAAAGGGACAAGGAATGAAAGGAAAGGAAATGGAAAGAAAAGAAAATAAAGGAAGAAAAAGAAAATGGTCAAGGAAAAGAAAAGGTAAAGAAAACAAAAATGAAAGGAAACGGGAAAGGAAAGGAAAGCAAAAGAGAAAGAAAAAGGGAAAGGAAAAGAAAGGAAAAGGAAAGAAATGGAAAATGAAAGGAAAAGAAAGGGAAAGGAACAGGAAAAGGAAAAGGGAAAGGAAAAGGAAAAGGAAACGGAAAAGGAAACGGAAAAGAAAATTAAAGGAAAGGGAAAAGAAGAGGAACAGGAAAGGAAAAGGGAAAATAAAATAAAAGGAAAAGGAAAAGAAAAGAAAAGGAACAGGAAAGGAAAACGGAAAAGAAAAGTAAAGAGGGAAAGGGACAGGAAAGGAAGGGGGAAGAAAGGGAAAGGAAAGGGGTAGAAAAGAAAGGAAGGAAAGGGACAGGGAATGAATGAAAAGGAAAGGGAAGGGAAAAAAAAGAAAAGAAATAAAGGAAAGGGACAGGGAAGGAAAGGAAAAAGAAAAGAGGGACAGGAAAGGAAAGGGAAGAAAAGGAAAAGAAAGGGAAGAAAAGAAAAGAAGGAAAGGGACAGGGAATGAAAGGAAAGAAAAGGAAGTAAAAGGAAAGAAAAGAAAAGAGGAAAAAGAAAAAGGGAATGGTCAAAGAAAAGGAAAAGGACAGGAAAAGGAAATGGAAATAAAAAGAAAAGGAAAGGGGGAAGGAAATGAAAAGAAAAGGAACAGGAAAGTAAAAGGGAAAGGAAAGAAAAAGGAAAAGGAAAGGAAAAGGAAAATGAAAGGAAAAGGGAAGGAAACTAAAAGGGAAGGAAAAGGAAAAGGAAAAGGGAAAGGAAAGGAAAGGAAAAGGAAAGGAAAAGGAAAGGAAAAGGAATGAAAAGGAAAGAGAAAATGAAAAGGAAAGGATAAGGAAAGGAAAATGAGGCCAGGCTACCGAGACCATAGACCGACCTGGAAGCGGTAAATATATTGAAGTGGATAGTAGCTGATTCAAACCATGGCAGAGAATCTTATGTAGCAATCAAAGGACCCATTCAATTTACACAAAATGTTATGTACCCCAGGGACCACAAGAGATATATTTATAGCGACGGGCACTGAGCTGTGTTTTTTTGTCAAAGTTTAGGCTTAAATTTCATATTGTTAGATGGGGAAAAAAAGAAAAGAAAAGAAAAAGAGAAAAAAAAGAAAAAGAGAAAAGAAAAAGAGAAAAGAAAAAGAGAAAAGAAAAAGGAAAAAAAGTAAAGAAAAAGAAAAAAGGAAAGGAAGAGAGAAAAGAAAAGAGGGAAAGGGACAGCAAAGGAAATGGGAAGAAAAGAAAAGAAGAAAAAGCACAGGGAAAGAATGGAAAGGAAAGAAAAAGAAAAGAAGGAAAGGGACAGGGAAGGAAAGGAAAGGAAAAGGAAAAGGACAGGAAAAGGAAAGGAAAAGGGAAAACAAAGGAAAAGGAAAGGGAAAGGAAAGAAAAGGAAAGAGCCACCTAATGACCAGTCACCCGCAGCACCGCCCCTTGTGACATCACTGGCCAGTGCATGCTGGGTCAGTGACGTCACAAAGGGGCTGTGCCACGAGGTGATGTCATTAGGTGGGTCTACCCCTTTCCATTCAAGAACTGTCAAACGCCAGAGCAGGCATTTGGCGGTTAGCCTTCGTTGCGGGAGGAGCATTTTTTTTGTGATTGATGATGATGATGGATCTACATCAGGGGACATTGTTTTTTTTAATAAAGGAATTGTCAAAAACTGCCTACTGTCTTTATTTTTAACACTTTTTTGGTGAATGGGTAGGGGTTTAACCACTTCAATACTGGGCACTTAAACACCTCTCTGCCCAGACCAATTTTGAGCTTTCAGCGCTGTCGCACTTTGAATGACAATTGCGCGGTCATGCTACACTGTACCCAAATGAAAATGAACTATTTGTTTTTCCTACAAATAGAGCTTTCTTTTGGTGGTATTTGATCACCTCTGCGGTTTTTATTTTTTGCTAAACAAATAAAAAAAGACCGAAAGTTTTGAAAAAAGTTTTTTTTGTTTCAGTTTCAAAACCTTGTAAATAAGTAACTTTTCTCCTTCACTGATGGGCACTGATGGGGCTGCACTGATGGGCACTTATAAGGCGGCACTGATAAGGCGGCACTGATGGGCACCGATGAGGTGGCACCAATGAAGTGGCACTGAGGTGGCATTGATGGGCACTGATAGGTGGCACTGATGGGCGGCACTGATGGGCGGCACGGATGGGCACTGATAGGTGGCACAAATTGGCACTGATAGCTGGCACGGATTGGCATGGATAGGTGGCATGGATGGGCATGGATAGGCGGCACAGATGGGCATGGATAGGTGGCATGGATGAGCATGTATGGGCACTGATAGGCGGCATGGATGGGCACTGATAGGTGGCACGGATGGGCACTGATAGGTGGCACGGATAGGCACTGATAGGCAGCATTGTTTTGTACTGATGGATGCCAATCTGTGCCAAACAATAATTCATGCGAATCAGTGATGCCCATTGTGGGCACTGATTGGCATTCATTGTGGGAACTGATTGGCATCCATTGTGGGCACTGTGTGTCATCCCTGGTGGTCTAGGGTGGCATATCTTGTGCTGGGCATCTCTGGTGGTCTGGTGGCGTCCCTGGTGGTCCAGTGTGGGCATCCTCAGGGGGGCTGTGCTGATAATCAATCAGCACAGACCCCCTGTCAGAGTCTGACAGACGCGAGTGAGGAAAAGCCGATCAACGGCTCTTCCTATTTACACTGTGATCAGCCGTGATTGGACATGGCTGATCACGTGATAAAGAGTCTCCGTCAAAGACTCTTTACCAAGATCATAGTTGCGGGGTGTCAGACTGATATCCCGCAACAACGATCGCCGCGATGCGCGCCCCCAGGGGGCGCGCAGTGGCTTAAAATCCTGAGGACGTCCTATGACGTCCGGTCAGGATTTTACAACCACTTTGCTGACGTCCTTTTACAATAGGGCGGGCGGCAAGTGGTTAATGTAGACCATACCAGAAAAGGAAAAAAGACACTCACTGGGGATGATATTTTGCTGCTCACCCCTGGGATGTAAAAACAAAAAAGAAAAAGTCCCCCCAAGAGGGAATTGGTGGGGTTTTTAGGCAGCGTTTAGAAAAAAAGTTCTCTGAGAGGTATTGTTGTATTCAAAAATATGAATCTTTATTGTATTAAAAATGTCGCATGTGACATATGGGTAAAGATAAAATAGGAGACATGGGTCCCAAATGGATAAAACCGTTTTATCCATTTGGGACCCATGTCTCCTATTTTATCTTTACCCATATGTCACATGCGACATTTTTAATACAATAAAGATTCATATTTTTGAATACAACAATACCTCTCAGAGAACTTTTTTTCTAAACGCTGCCTAAAAACCCCACCAATTCCCTCTTGGGGGGACTTTTTCTTTTTTGAATGTAGACCATACCATACTCTGGGGATCCCTTTTCAGATCCTGATAAGCCACAGTGCTCTGTACCTTCCACCCCTGTAGCCTGCCACAGTGCTCTGTCCCTCCCACCCCCGGTAGCCTGCCACAGTGCTCTGTTCCCCCCAGCCCCCCGGTAGACTGCCACAGTGCTCTGTCCTCCCCACCCCCTGGTAGCCTGCCACAGTGCTCTGTACCTTCCACCCCTGTAGCCTACCACAGTGCTCTGTCCCCCCCTACCCCCCAGTAGACTGCCACAGTGCTCTGTACCCCCGGTAGACTGCCAGAGTGCTCAGTCTACCCCCCCTGTAGCCTGCCACAGTGCCTATAGGGCACTAAGCAGGCTATAGCTTCAGCGTGGTTCTCCCCCTCCAGCCTGCCACAGTGCTACTTGATGGTGTTACCCCTCTGGCAAGTGGCACCTGGGTGTAGCCCAAACTCCTCCCCGCACCCCCATAGTGATGCCACTAAATACAGTACATGAAAAAAAATATTTTAAGAAATGGTATACTTAAAGACATGATGCCAAACATACTAAAAATACATTTTGGGGTTATATTTTGCTTTGAACCCTTGCTATGTTTGCAGAGCCTTTTTATACCATTACTTGGGTTTCAGCATCAGTTGGCATATGCAAATAAAAAGTCACCGCTATTTCTGTTTCTAGCTGCCTTAAAAAAAAAAATGAAAAAGAAAATGAATTAAAAGTACATTTTGGAGTACAGTAATATTCCTTCTGAAAGCTGACATCTGTCTTTAAATGAAGCATGAAGAATTTGTGGCAAATAGTCCAATTTTACCGGGATTATCGACTGACTAGACTTCCGGGTATTATATACAGTAATTCAAGTATTCCGCTTCAGCTGTAAAAGCAATTAAGATGACTTTCAAAGATTGGCGTATCCACCTCTTTTTAGCACATTTCACACCGATTTCAGCAAAAAAAAGAAAGAAGCACAAGCCTTTTAACAGGTTCATTGAACAGCAATCAACAGCGGCAAGGCCAACCAAAGGGACAGTCGTCTTTCTTAGATTCCAATTTGATTGGCTGCGGCATCCCGGGGAAGACACTTTTTGACATGGGTGCAGCCAGAGTGCGTCTGTTATTCCATTTTTCAAAAGGATACTTCTTCTACAGAAATGTATTTTCAAATATTAAAAGATTATTCTGCCTCTTCATACATTTACAGAAAGACATGTCAAGCTATCAATATATAATTTACGCATATGAAGGGGATGTTGTAGCTTTAGCCAATATCCCTGACAAAGCTTCTAAATTTTTTGAGGTGAAAAAAAAAAACATATCGTTAAAGGGAAACGATCAAAACCTATTGCATTAAAGGGTAAATCAAAACGGATGATGAAAAATAGACATGTGCAATTCGTTTAGTTCCAAAAAAATGTTTAACGAATTTCAACAAATTCGTTAATTTGTAAATACCTGAATTAAATTAAACCCAATTAACAAACTTTTTCTAAATTTGAATATTTGAAAATTTGTAAATTCTAAAATTCATAAATTTGTAAATTCAAAAACTCAAAAATTAGTAAATTCGAAAATTTGAAATTCGGAAATCCGAAAACCCAAAAATGTCATAAATCTGAAATATCACTAACTAATAATAACTTAACTATTACTAACTAATGAATTATAAGTGTAGTGCCCCCCCCCGAAGAAGCCGCTTGGTGAGTTTGGATTCACTGGTCTCAGCCTCAACTCATATCATAAATTTGTAAATTCAAAAACTCAAAAATTTGTAAATTCGAAAATTTGAAATTCGGAAATCCGAAAACCCAAAAATGTCATAAATCTGAAATATCACTAACTAATAATAACTTAACTATTACTAACTAATGAATTATAAGTGTAGTGCCACCCCCGAAGAAGCCGCTTGGTGAGTTTGGATTCACTGGTCTCCGCCTCAACTCTAATGCCGCGTACACACGGTCGGAATTCTCGTCGGAAAAAGCTCTGATGGTTTTCCCGTCAGAATTCCGACGGAATTTTGCTCAAACTGTCTTGCCTACACACGGTCACACCAAATTCTGAGGGTCTGTAACACAGCGGCATAAAACACGTTCGACAGCACTATAGAAGGGAAGTTTAATGCTTCCGAGCATGCTTCGAATTGTTTCCGAGCATGCGTCGGAATTTTACGTGTCGGAATTGCATACACACGATCGGAAAATCCGATAGAAAGGTTTTCCGTCGGAAAAATTGAGAACAGGTTCTCAATCCAAAGTCCGTCGGAAATTCCGATAGAAAAAGACCGATGGGCATACACATGGTCGGAAAATCCGTTGAAAAGCTCCCATCGCACTGTTTCCATCGGAAATTCTGACCGTGTGTACGCCGCATTAGAATTACCTCAGCCCCTCTGACACACCTTGTTAAATAAAATTACTGCAAACACATTTAAGGACACATGTGGTAAATATCGTTATCCTGGCTGTGGGATTATCAACAAAAATAGACACACACCTGGTAGTGATAAACAAGTTGAACATATTAGCACGGTTAAAAGCATATGGAAGCTTACAACATTGTTGAACCTTGCTACAAATAACTAATACATTAGAAAAGACCATCTTGAATATTTAGCAACTGCAGGTATAGAAAGTGCAGTAATCTATATGCCCTTAACACAGGCGCTGAGAAGGAGGAGAGAAGACTTGTAAATTTTGTCAAACCTTCAGCTCCTTCTGGGCCACAAACACCTTTGAGAGGCAAACACACAATGAAAAGAAAATGGTAACACAAGTACAGTAAGCACAGTTCTGTAATGTTGCAGGTCCTGAGGTGAAGAATACTAGTGTGTTTTGCTAGCAAACAGTGGGGCCTTTGTTTTAAGAGTAGGTTTAAACAAGCTTGCATGGAGCAGTAATCCACTAGAATGTTCCTAGACATGGCAGCTCCAAACAAGCATCCCATGACACTAAAAAGGGAAATTGGTGTCTGCATGCAGTGTCAGTATGGTGTCAAGAAGGATGTTGGGTTTACACACGCTCACCAGTCCTCTGTGCGATGACACAACGATAGTCCCATGTGCTGGTTCAGGCTCCTGATGCTCAGAGCGATGTTGTAAGGCACTGAATCTCTTTCTGATGGCTGATTGAGATGACTGATAGCAAAACTCACAAGGTGAACAGGCAGCAGCTGACCCGATACCCGGATGGGTATCTGGATCCCTGAAAGGCGTGGGTCATCTCTGCTGAGCTGAGTGGTGCTGGACTGCTGAGTAGGGTCCCTGGACTAAATAGTATATGTCCACGTGGCTGTCTCTGCTCCTGGCTCCCCTCAGGCGTCCTCACCCCTCCGTCTCCAGGCAACACTCTACTGGCAGTCTCTGGAAAAGCTTGGCTTTCTCCCCCTCTGATGCTGCCAGAGTCTCTCTCTCTCTGTTTCCTCAGTCTCAGCGGTTTTCCTCACACCTGTCACCTCACCACTCTCTCTCTCTCTCTCTCTCCCTCCTCAGACCGCTCTCCTTATTCTCCTCACATCTCTCCTTTTCCCGGGCTTCAGTATATCCCTCCTCCTCTGTTGGGGCACACTTGTACATTTAACAAGGGGACCCCCAGATCCCGGCCCCCCCCTGTGTGAAATGGTAAGGGGGTACAAAAGTACCCCTACCATTTCACCAAAAAAGTGACAAAAATGGTTAAAATGACAGGAGACGGTCTTTGACAATTCCTTTATTAAAATCTTCTTTCTTCTGGTCTTCCTTCTTCCTTTCTTCATCCTTGGGTTTCTTCATCTTCTCCTTCCGGCATCTTCTTCCATCTTTTTCTTCCATCATCTTCTTCCTCCGATCCGCTTCTTCTTGCTCTGGTCTTCTCGTCCGGCATCTTCTTCCATGGCGTTGGTGTCTCTTCTTGGGGAGCTCCTCGCAATGCGAGGCTCCCGCTGCGTCTGACAGGACTTTTATTACAGAGGGCACCTGGTGACCCGCCCCCCTCTAACGCACGGGGACATCATGGGGACTTCCCTATGGCTTTCCCCATGACGTCAAAGGGGGGGCGGGGTCACCAGGTGCCCTCCGTTATAAAAGACCTGTCAGACGCAGCGAAGCCTCACACAGCGGGAGCCTCCCATTGCGAGGAGTGGCCCGACACAGAAGAACAGACGCCCGACGCCATGGAAGAAGATGCCGGACGAGAAGGACGAGAAGACCAGAGCAAGAAGAAGAGGATCGGAGGAAGAAGAAGATGGAAGAAGATGAAAGAAGATGCCGGAAGGAGAAGATGAAGAAACCGAAGGATGAAGGAAGAAGACCAGAAGAAAGAAGATGAAAGAAGATTTTAATAAAGGAATTGTCAAAGACCGTCTCCTGTCATTTTTACCATTTTTGTCACATTTTTGGTGAAATGGTAGGGGTACAAGTACCCCCTTACCATTTCACACGGGAGGGGCTGGGATCTGGGGCTCCCCTTGTTAAAGGGGGCTTCCAGATTCCGATAAGCCCCCAGCCTGCAGACCCCCACAACCAATGGCCAGGGTTGTGGGGACGAGGCCCTTGTCCTCATCAACATGGGGACAAGGTGCTTTGGGGGGTCTCAGACCCCCAAAGCACCCTCCCAATGTTGAGAGCATGTGGCCTGGTACGGTTCAGGAGGGAGGGGGGGCCGCTCTCGTCCCCCCCTCTTTTCCTGCGGCCTGCCAGGTTGCGTGCTCGGATACGGGTCAGGTATGGATTTTGAGGGGGAACCCACGCCATTTTTTTTTTTTTGGCCGGGGTTCCCCTTAAAATCCATCCTAGACCTGAAGGGTCTGGTATGGATATTTAGGAGGACCCCTACGTCATTTTTTTTTAAATTTGAAGCAGGGGTTCCCCTTAATATCCATAGCAGACCTGAAGGGCCTGGTAATTGAATTTGGGGGGACCCCCACGCTTTTTTTTATCAATGATTTTGAATGAATGACTGTTCTCTGTGTTACGGAGCCGACAATTCATTAGCCGCGAGTGATTTTAAATAGATTTTTTTCCTGCAAAAATGACACCAGGTGCCCTCCGTTATAAAATTCCTGTCAGACGCAGCGAAGCCTCACACAGCGGGAGCCTCCCATTGCGAGGAGCGGCCCAGAAGAGATGCCGACGCCATGGAAGAAGATGCCGGACAAGAAGAACAGAGCAAGAAGAAGCGGATCGGAGGAAGAAGAAGATGGAAGAAGAAGATAGAAGAAGATGCCGGAAGGAGAAGATGAAGAAACCGAAGGATGAAGAAAGGAAGAAGGAAGCCTAGAAGAAAGAAGATTTTAATAAAGGAATTGTCAAAGACCGTCTCCTGTCATTTTTACCATTTTTGTCACTTTTTTGGTGAAATGGTAGGGGTACTTTTGTACCCCCTTACCATTTCACACGGTGGGGCTGGGATCTGGGGGTCCCCTTGTTAAAGGGGGCTTCCAGATTCCGATAAGCCCCCGCCCGCAGACCCCCACAACCAATGGCCAGGGTTGGGGGATGAGGCCCTTGTCCTCATCAACATGGGGACAAGGTGCTTTGGGGGGGACCCCAAAGCACCCTCCTAATGTTGAGGGCATGTGGCCTGGTACGGTTCAGGAGGGAGGGGGGCGCTCTCTCCCCCCCTCTTTTCCTGCGGCCTGCCAGGTTGCGTGCTCGGATGCGGGTCTGGTATGGATTTTGAGGGGGACCCCACGCCATTTTTTTTTTTTTTGGCCGGGGTTCCCCTTAAAATCCATCCTAGACCTGAAGGGTCTGGTATGGATATTTAGGGGGTACCCGACGTCATTTTTAAAAAAAAATTGAAGTGGGGTTCTCCTTAATATCCATAGCAGACCTGAAGGGCCTGGTTATTGAATTTGGGGGGACCCCCACGCTTTTTTTTTTTTTTTTTTTATCAATGATTTTGAATGAATGACTGTTCTCTGTGTTACGGGAGCCGACAATTCATTAGCCGCGAGTGATTTTAAATAGCTTTTTTTCCTGCAAAAATGACACTTTGTCATTCGAATCATTCAAATTCATTCGAACCATTCGTCAGATTCAGATTCAATATTTTTACTTTTATTTATTATTTCTTTTTTTTTATGGTTGAACTGGATGGACTTGTGTCTTTTTTCGGCCTAGCTAATTATGTAACTATTCAGAATACTTTATAAATCCCAAGGGAAAGAATTAAGATACAGTTACATTCAATGAAGACACAAAATTTTCTTGCGAAATAAAGAAGTCTATTATATTTTTCCTTTGTTAATATTGTTTTTCTTTAATTTGATTGCTATTAAATATTAATATTATGCATTTATTATCATAACTAATAATGTAATTATTTAATATTAAATGTTTTATATTTTTTCTGTTTGTCTTTTTTAACAATTTTTTTGTTTATTTTATTTAATGTTCTTTGTAATAATGTCTTTTTCCTTTTCTGTGTGTTATTGATTGTTATTTGTGTACTGTCATTCTCCTTCCAAATTAACTCCAATGCATTTCACCAAAATGTAAAAAGTTAAAAAAGAAAAAAAAAGTCAGATCCTTTATAAATTCCAAGGGAAATTATTAAAATACAGTTACATTCAACGAAGACACAAAATTTGCTTGCAAAAAGAAGTATACTTTTTTACTGTATTTATTTATTATTTTTATTTAATTGTAATAATATTAAATATTAATAATAGTATGCATGTATTTTCATAAATGATTATCTATTTTATAATAAATGTTTTTTACATTTAATTTTAAGAATTTTTTTAGACTGTTTGTCCTTTCTTTTTATGAAAACAAAATGTAAATTAACGAATCTAATAAGGAACCATTTTTAACCATGCTTAAAATCATTTAAAGCCCATAGAAACCACCAAAAACAACCTCAATTTCCCCTTCCAAATTGACTCCTATGCATTTCACCAAAATAGAAAAAGTTAAAAATAAAAAAAACTAACTCAGATTCAGAACACTGTATTAAGCCCAAGGGAAATTATTAAGATACAGTTACATTTAAAGAAGACACAAAATGTGTTTGCAAAAAGAAGTCTACATTTTTTTTTTTTTTTTACTTTATTAACAAAAACAAATCTAACTCAGATTCAGAATACTTTATTTATCCCAAAGAAAATTATTAATATGCAGTTATATTCAACAAAGAAACAAAATTTGTTTGCAAAAAAAAGTCTACAATTTTTTTTAGATTTTATTTAAAAAAAACTAATTCAGATTCAGAATACTTTATTCATCCCAAAGGAAATTATTAAGATGCAGTTATATTCAACAAAGACACAAAATTTGTTCGCAAAAAGAAGTCTGCAAAATGTTTTTACTTTCTTAAAAAAAAAAAAAAAAAACGAATTCAGATTCAGAATTCTTTATTAATCCCAAAGGAAAATATTAAGACGCAGTTACATTCAACGAAGACACAAAACCACAATAACAACCTGGGAACACGTCACAGCAACAAACAAAAAAATTAAAATGACAAACAATAAAATGTAAATGATTTTTTCTGAATATTCAGGGGAAATGGACATTTGATTAAGACAAGCCAGAGGCTTTTAATATTTCTTGAGGACTTTATTGATCCCAGCGTCAGTCCTGGGCTCTGTTTTTATCCACATTTAATTGTACCCCCCTCCCAGCAAGAACGGATATTTTCAATTCCTGTGTTGTATTATATCTATTTTATTATACATTAGAAATTCAGTAGTAAGAGCGGGGAACCTCTTAGAACTACAAAGGCATGTCTCTTTTGTGCTGGCCTCTCGTGGTCTTACCTTGGAAGCGTGCTTATCACAAGGGATTGTGGACGTGCTCTTTTTGATGTAACTCTTGAGTTTTAAAAAAGCGATTGTTGAGAAATTGAGGGAAGTTTAAACAGGACCAATAACGACCCAGTAAAGTCTTCATAAGACAGCAGAACAAAAAGGCAAAAGGATGAGGGTGGTCATGTCACTGACTAACCCAATCATTACTTTACTTGTTGGCCCGCCAGTCCTTGGGAAACCACCAAGGTTACCTTCCTCTCCCTTTTTTCTCTATTCCTCTGGTTGGAACCATGGTACCTATAGGCATTGGCTTTCATGTTCACCCAACCATCTCTTGATAATAATCTTGCTACTTTCATGCCATTTTTTTTTTTTTGTCTCTGCCTTTTTGTGGCCATATCTACTTGTCCCAACACTTAGGGCTCATAAACTTGCTTAGAAATGTGGCAATGGACACGCTTTTTTGATGCACTCTGAATGCCAATCACAGCCCCTGTCACTAAATAAAATGGTCACTTTACAGTCCTTGTCACACGTGTTTGCTTTGCTTAAAAAAATACCCCCATGTCACTTTCTTGGTTCTAAAGTGTCTCCAAGCCTCCATAGAAGTCTATGACAATGCTTGCTAGCAGCACCTGCAGCTTTTGAGAGGCTTTTATTCACCATTAGCTTTCTTTTAGAGGTATTGCCTGTATGAGATATCCCAGGATACACTAGAAAACCAACAAGCGAACTGGAAAGACGTCATCAGCAGTCACTTGCGGTTCATGTGTATATATTCTGTGAGTGTCTGGTGCAGACGTCACATCAGTTGTGCAGCGCAAGTGGGGTCTGGACTGGAGTGGAGCTGCTAGCAGTTGGTCTGCAACATGGGAAAGCTATAGTGGAAGTTGAGTGGAGTCTGGAGAGAGAGGACTGCGTGGCAGAGGATTAGCAGAGCTGGGGGATCAGAGCAGGAGAAACTATAAATGTCACACAAGATGCGCAGAGGGAGAGTAATATAGTGGGAGGTACGTGGGGACCAAAGAGAGAGGAGTATCACCAAACCAGAGGATCAGCAGAGCTGGGGGATCAGAGCAGGAGAAACTAGAAAGGTCACCCAAATGCACAGAGTGAGAGTAATATAGTGGGAGGTACGTGGGGACCAAAGAGAGAGGAGTATCACCAAACCAGAGGATCAGCAGAGCTGGGGGTTACTACTGAGTGGGAGGGTTCGGCAGAGATGGGGGTTACTACTGAGTGTGCAATCAGCAGAGCTGGGGGTTACTACTGAGTGGGGGATCTGCTGCACAAAGGTACTTATAAGCTGGGAATCTGCTAAACAGGGGTACTAATTGTCAGGGATGGGCTCAGCCCTTCCTTCTCTGAGCTGGTCGCTCAGGTGTCGGCTAATTGCAAGCTCCTATCTCTCCACAGTTACAAAGCTGTTGATGATATCCTGCTCGTCAGTCCTGCCTACTTAAGCCGTCTAGTCCAGAGGATCTCTGCCTTCGCCTTAGTCAACATCAGAGAGACATTCGCCTGCAATCCTGATAAAAGACTTGCTTGGATGACATCCCCTCTGGCTCCAGATCCTGCTTGCTGTTTTACTACGCTCATCTCCAGCTCCCTGACTTTGGGTTTTCTGACTATACTTTCCAGGTCCTGAACTCTGGCTATGTTTTGACTACATTTGTTCTATTTACTTTAATTATTAATCAAGTGTGATTTAACTGTACTTCTGTCTCGGTCTGATTTCATGGTTTCTGACACTAATGAGCTGTGGATCTGCTGAGTGAGGGTACTACTGAGTGGGGGATCAGCAGAGCTGGGGGTTACTACTGAGTGGGGACTTGGCAGAGCAGAGGGTTATTACTGATTGGGGGATAAGCAGAGCTGAGAATACTGCTGAGCAGGGGATCTGTTGAATGAGGGTACTTATAAGCTGGGGATCTGCTGAACAGGGGTAATAATGAGTTAGGGATCTGCTGAGTGGGAGTACTACTGAGCTGGGGTTCTACTGGGCCCCTTTAAAACAAATTGAAAATCAACACACACAGGGCATTTAACAAACTTCATTAAAGCTTAAAAAAAAGAATCACTGAAGCATCAAAAACACATCAAAAAGCATGTTGAAGCGGAAAGCTCTTTGATGTGTGTTAACCACTCGAAGACCAGGCCTTTTCTGGCACTTAAGTGCAAATCAGTATTTTTTTTTTGCTCGAAAATTACTTATAACCCCCAAACATGATATATATTGTGACAGTACAGTTCCCTGTCCTAGTAAATGTCGCCCAGGGTTCTCAAATATGCAGGTTGAGGGGCTCCAGGGGTATTTAATGTGGAGGAATCTGTTTTATCAGTTTCCTCCAAAGTTTGTAAAATCCAGTTGGGGACCTGGAGCCTGGAGATTCCATAGCGTTATGGGTGGGACGGAATCTCCAATCCTGGGACCGGGTTTTGGGAACAGCCAGGAGTCTGGCTGGTTGATTGAGCAGGTGGATCCTGGGCTTATAGCAGAGTCAGGATTAGGGTTCTGGGCTCCACCCAGAGTGCAGGTGTGCACTAGTGAAAGCCCAAGACCCAAGTCTGAGGATCAGAGCAGTGAGGGGCTGCTTTCTAGATAGACGCTGTGTGCATCTAAGGAGACAGAGGAGAGCCTGAAGTGGAAGGCCTGAGCAGCAAGGAAGCTGAAAAGAGGTACAGTAGTTGTACAGTTATATGGCCAAGAGGGCTGAAGTGTAAAGCCTAGGTGGCAGTACTTCTGAAGAGAGCCAGGTGGCTTGGCATTTTCCATGTGTTGTTTTTGGGAGAAGAACCCCTGTGTGGGCATCCAAGTGCATGAACTTTCCTTTTATTTTATTCCTTTTCAATAAAAGTGGGCTACCATGCCCTTAAACTAAAGTTCCTGTTCGCTGTGAATTTACTGAAAAGGCATCTACCACTGAGCTAGACGTCCCCCAATGTCACAATATATATATATATATTTTTTAAGCAGAAACCCTAGAGAATAAAATGGCGATCGTTGCAATAGTTTATGTGAGAGGTTATTTGCACAGCGATTTTTCAAACGCAATTCTTTTGGAAAAAATACACTTTAAAAAAACAAAGCACAATATAAAGCCCATTTTTTTGTAAATTATGAAAGATGATCTTACGCTGAGTAAATAGATACCTAAAATGTCACGCTTTAAAATTGCGCATGCTTGTGGAAAGGGCGACAAACTACGGTACTTAAAAATCCTCATAGACAACGCTTTAAATATTTTTAAAGGTTACATGTTTAGAGTTACAGAGGAGATCTAGAGCTAGAACATTCATGGCGATACCTCACATATCTAGTGCAAACACTGTTTACATATGCATGAGCGACTTACATATGCGTTCGCTTGCGTGCAAGCATTGAGGGATGGGGGGTGCTTTACTTTTTTTTTCTTATTCATTTTATTTTTTACACTGTCCCTTTATTTATTTATTGTTTTGATCACTTTTATTCCTATTACAAGGAATGTAAAGATCTTTTGTAATATAAATAATTAAGGATGATATCTTTATTGAGAGATCTGGGGTCAAGAAGACCCCAAATCTCTTTTTTAACTTTAAAAGCAAAACATCAAAAAAAATAAAAATTATATCTTCTGCTTTAACCACTTCACCCCCGGAAGGATTTACCCCCTTAATGACCAGGCCATTTTTTGCAATACAGCACTGCATCGCTTAAATTGTGCAGTTGTGCGACGTTGTACCCAAATAAAATGATGTCCTTTTTTTCCCACAAATAGAGCTTTCTTTTGGTGGCATTTGATCACCTCTGCGTTTTTTATTTTTTGCACTGACAATTTTGAAAAAAAAAAACAATATTTTTTACATATCCAAAAAAATTCAATAAAAAATAAAATGTATTCATCAGTTTAGGCCAATATGTATTCTGCTACATAGTTTTGGTAAAAAAAAAGCTCAATAAGCGTATATTGATTGGTTTGCCCAAAAGTTAAAGCATCTAGAAACTATGGGATAGATTTATGGACTTTTATTTATTTTTATGATTTTTACTGGTAATGACGGTGATCTGTGATTTTTAGCAGGACGGCGACGTTGCGGCGGAAAAATCTGACCCCAAGTGACACTTTTTGGGGACCAGTGACATTAATACAGTGATCAGTGCTAAAAAAAAAAATGCACTGCTCAATGAATAAATGACACTGGCAGGGAAGGGGTTAACACCAGGGGTGATCAAGGGGTAACTGTGTTCCCTGGGTGTGTTCTAACTTTGGGGGATGGGCTTACTGGGACAACATAGAGATCTCTGTTCCAGATCATTAGGAGCAGCAGATCTCTATGTAGTCCCCTATCAGAACGGAGATCCACCTTGTTTATATAGGCAGATCCCCGTTCTGCCTCTCTGTACTACGATCGCTGATGGCTGGCAGACTCCATGTGTGCTCCCGTGGCGTGCAGCGGGTGCGCGCGCCCACTGTAACTCATGCACGGACCGATGTGCAGTCGAGAAACGAGCCAAAGTTCAGTAACCAGTTGGTAATGAAGATGCAGACAGTAGCAGGAGCATAAGGAGCAATATATTGGCTGGAGAAGAGCACAATGATCTGGCAAACAGAAGCTGCAGAGACAGGGCTTAACCACTCGCCAACTGGGCCAATTTTGCTAGAAAATTACTTAGAACCCCCAAATATTATATATATTTTTTAAAGCAAAGACCCTGAAAAATTTAATTGCTGGGTTTTGCTATTTTTATGTTACATGGTAAAAATAGTTCAAACGCAATTATTGAGAAAAAATAAAAATGTAATACAAAAAAACACTGCTAAATGGACCAGTGCTGCCACCAATGTAGTGGTGGCAGGTGGCGTGGCAAGTGACATTCCCCATCTGGTGGCAGGCAACGTGGCAGGTGGCATGACAAATGACATTCCGCATCTGGTGACAGGCAACGTTGGCAGGTGGTGTGGCAAGTGACAATCCACATCTTGTGACAGGCAACGTGGCAGGTGGCGAGGCAAGTGGCATTCCGCATCTGGTGGAAGGTGACAGTGGCAAGTGACATGCTCAGGGCTCCCACTGCATTATTCCACGCAGCCAGTCCCCAGTGCCAAAAAGGTTGGGGTCCACTGCTCTTGAGGATTATTTCATTTTTTGTTGTTTTTATTTGTTTTTTTCTTATGTTTTTCCTGTGCCCCTCACTAATATCTATTATGGTGTGCCCCACCATAATCCATTTTTTTCAATGGATTTACTGGCCAGATCACCAATTGAAAACAGAGGGGAAAAAAAAAAAACATAAAAAAAAGAAAACGAATGCAGTCACAACATCTAATGATTGGTAAGCTGCAATATTTGACATTTTCGGTTTTGGATTTATTACCGCTTTAACAGCACCCTTTAATTGTAACACCTGAACTCCATAACTTGGATGGGTGTCCTTATGTGGCCGAATTAACTTCTCAGGAGCCTATAGGCAGAGAATTCTGAAGCGCCCCCCCCACCCCCCCAAAAAAATAAAATAACAGTAAGGCCCCTTTTACACTTGTGCGCCTTCAAAGTTGCGCGACTTTGCCACAATTTCGCAGCCACGATTTTGACAAAACAGCCGCACGACTGTGGATCTAACATTGCCCTGCGACTTGAAGTCCGACTTCAATGATCAGGGATCTGACTTTGACCCCGACAATACCAGGCACTGTCTGCTATGAATCTTTAGGGGGAACTCCACGCACAATGTAAACAAAAATGGCATGGGTTCCCCCTCCAAGAGCATACCAGGCCCTTTGGTCTGGCATGGATTTTAAGGGAACCCCCACGCCAAAGAAATGATTCCAATGAGCTCCCCACCCAATGACACAAACAACCAACGGCCAGGGTTGTCAGGAAGAAGCCCTTGTCCTCATCAACATAGGGACAAGGTGCTTTGAGGTGGGGGCACAGCCCCCCCCCCTGCCTCAAAGCACCCACCCCCCATGTTGAGAGCATGCGGCCTGGTACGGTTCAGAAGGGGGGGCGCCCTCCCTCATCCCCACCCCCTTTGCTGACCTGCCGGGCTGTGTGCTCGGATAATGGTTTTGTATGGATTTTAGGGGGGACCCGCTTGCCGTTTTTTGGGCGTGTAGGTTCCCCTTAAAATCCATACCAGACTGAAGGGCCTGGTATGCTCTTGGAGCATAATTTGGCGTGGAGTCTCCTTCAAGCTCATCAGAGCACAAGTCTGTCGGTGGATTTAAAGAAGGTTAATGTGAAAAACCTGTCACCACTGACAAAAAATGTATTTTTTCTTGACTGGCCTCATAGCTAAGATGGATCCCTCTATTATTATTATTCAATGAGGTTATGAAGTCTGAGAGGTCAGTCTCACTGCCATACCATAGGAGGAGGATGTCATCTATTTATCTTGCCCACAAGACAACTTGGGGTCTTGGCTGGGCTAAGATGACATCCTCCTCCCATTTGGCCATGAATAGGTTTGCTAAACTGGGGGCATATTTAGCCCCCATGGCGACACCCCTATCCTGGCGGAAAAGATGCCCATCAAACTAGAAAAAGTTGCTGCATACTCCAACAGTTCCTTAATAAATATAATCTGTTCATTAATCAAATTTGAATCTCTCTTCAGATGTATTGATACAGCGTTGAGAGCTAAATGATGGCGTATTACAGTGTAAGGACGTGACATCGGCACGGCAGTAACCAGACAAATCCCTTCACGGGGCTTGATATCTGACAAAAGGTTAATGATGACATGTTGTGTGTCCTTGACAAAGGACGGCATTTTTTGCACAAGAGTCTGCAAGAAAGTCTATATACTTGCCCACCTGGGAAGTAATGGAGCCAATCCCGCTGACTATGGGAAGTCCCGTGGGGGGCAAGTAAAACTCTCATGCACCTTGGGCAAGTAACATATGATGGGTATTCTTGGTGCTTTAGGCACCAAGAAGGCCCTCTCTTTCTTATTGAGGATATTCAAATAAAAACCCCTAGAAACAATCCGTTGCAATGTTGACTTAGACCTCTCACCTGGATTACAAGGTAGAGGGGTATAGGTATCACTATCGTTCAATAGTCTATACATCTCTTGCATGTAGTCAGCTTTGTCCAAGATAACAATACCTCTCCCCTTATCTGCAGGGTGGATAATGAGGTTTTTATTGGCACAAAGGGACTCAATGCCTAGTTCAAACTCCTTTTTTATTCCTAGCCTGTTTAATCTGCAAATCCTCCAAATCTTTCAATGCTAAGTCTCCGAAAACTTTCAGAGAAGGTGGTAATTGAACAGGAGGATTAAACAGCGAGGAGTTGGAAAGGCCAGAATGTGAGAAACTAGAGGAAACTGTCCTCGAAGGGTTAAAAGGGTTTGACGCCAGATAACTTTGACCGTTCAATTTCCGAACATATCTATGGATGTCCATATAGGTCTGAAATTTGCTCAAATTTTGAGATGGAGCAAACTTCAGGCCTTTATCGAGAATTTGATTTCGGAATCTGTGAGGGTTTGGGTGCTCAGATTAAAGATGCCTGCACCCTTTACATCCTTTTCCTTTTTGGACTGAGCACGCCTCCCCCTCTAGTTCCTCTCTTAGTTCTATGAATAGAATAAGTAATCTCGCGCTTAGGCAAAGAGTAAAGCTAATCTAGTGCAGCACACACTGGGGGTAATGTCTGAACCCAAAGGCAAGAAAAAAATGGGGGGGTAGTGGCGCGCAAATAAAATAAACTACACTAAAAGCAGGTAATAGAATAGGTGAATATGTCCAAATAAGGTGGTAGATGGAGCAGGTGAATGAATTCACGTGATAATGTGCCAGTGATTGTGAAGGTAAAATCACAGATCAATAAAATACATCAAAACATAGTTAAAAAGCAGTGGACATCAATAAATAAAGAATATATATATATATAAATATATAAGGTGGACGGTGAATGTGATTTTTTAAAATCAACGTGAATCTTCATAAAAAATGAAAAAAACTGCAGTCAAATTATGAAAAAGACGCAGTGACAGGCGATACGTGCAGTAGCCAAAGTGGGGCTGCTGTGAAAATAGATAATAATAGACCAAATGTCTATGAAGTGACTAAAGTGAATAAATAGGCATACATAAAATGACTGAGGTGAGAGATAATAAATTGAGTAAAATATAATCGCAGGCTAAAAACGCATCACAACAGGGTAAGTGAATCGTCCATATAGAACATGGGTGCAAATAACAGTTCGTTTCCAGGGTGAAGTGAATTCCTGTTGGGTGTGGAATGCTTTATTGGATGTGGCTATCGCTATAATCGCACCAAATAGCCACATCCAATAAAGCATTCCACACCCAACAGGAATTCACTTCACCCTGGAAACGAACTGTTATTTGCACCCATGTTCTATATGGACGATTCACTTACCCTGTTGTGATGCGTTTTTAGCCTGCGATTATATTTTACTCAATTTATTATCTCTCACCTCAGTCATTTTATGTATGCCCATTTATTCACTTTAGTCACTTCATAGACATTTGGTCTATTATCATCTATTTTCACAGCAGCCCCACTTTGGCTACTGCACGTATCGCCTGTCACTGCGTCTTTTTCATAATTTGACTGCAGTTTTTTTCATTTTTTATGAAGATTCACGTTGATTTTAAAAAATCACATTCACCGTCCACCTTATATATTTATATATATATATTCTTTATTTATTGATGTCCACTGCTTTTTAACTATGTTTTGATGTATTTTATTGATCTGTGATTTTACCTTCACAATCACTGGCACATTATCACGTGAATTCATTCACCTGCTCCATCTACCACCTTATTTGGACATATTCACCTATTCTATTACCTGCTTTTAGTGTAGTTTATTTTATTTGCGCGCCACTACCCTCTCTTAGTTCTACCACCCTTTTTAGCCCTTGACTGGGAAAACCCCAATTTTGTTGATAATAAACATCGGCATGACTAGTCCCTTTATAGTCCCCAGAGTAAGGGGCATCATTTTCTTGGGGGCCGAAATTTTCTCCAGTGTGAATTATCATGTATGATTATAACCTACATTACGAGTATAATTCTGAACTGTTGGGCGGCCATCAAAATATCCAGGTTTGTAATCAAAAAAGGGGGCCACGCCCACGGACAGGGGGTGGGCCCTGTGAGGAGCCCCGTCCCTGAAACCAAGGGGGGCCTGCATTGGAGTTATGTTTCTGACCCCATCCATACAGGCGAGGAGCGGGGTTGGCATTCTGATAGTTACCACTATTTCTTCCTGAATTACCATATTGAGGGTAAAAAGGACGTTTCCCACCACCCGTTGTGGGTGGGGCATTAGACACTCTTATGGGTGTACGAACCTGACCCGAATTGGGAAGGCTACAGTTTACCTGTCCCACTTGGGGCCTCCCTGGTGGTTGGCTCGCAATTTGTAGGGTAGTGTCTATGGCAGAGTTGGCAACAGCAGATTGTTCCAAAAGCTTTTTCTGCCATTCAAACACTATTTGGGAATGGTATTCTTCGAAATCTCTGTTAAACTTCTTTTTCGTTTTAATTTTTTGGTTCTCTCTCCTCTTTTTCAAGAAGTTTGAGCAAAGATGTTGACCTCTCAGAGTACTCATCACTAGTTTTGAAAGGTGTCATCTTTTCTCTAATGTTTTTAATTTCCTCATCCAACCTACCTAATTTACTGGCTTTCCTCTTAACTAATTTCAAAAAACTGATTCCACCCTAATTAAATTATTTTAACCATTCCTCAAGTTCAACCTCTCCTTTGTAGGGACTCACCTCCCATCTCAGACTGCGAGGCACCATAAGGTTTTTAATATAAGTCTCAAGAAAGGTGATGTCCCATTGGGTATGGGTTTCAGAGATGGTAAGGTTTTTCAACCTCATAAACAAACCCGCCAAATCACCATCACCCTCTTTAAAAGTTTCAAATACACCTTCGGTGTTGACTACTCTGGTAGCCCTAAATTTAAAATTATCCATTTGTGAAATAAAAATATGCGCGAACGCCGTTAAAATCTATGGGACACGAACATGAATAATCAAAAGTGTTAATTTTAAAGGCTTATATGCAAGTTATTGTCATAAAAAGTGTTTGGGGGACCTGGGTCCTGCCAAAGGGGACATGTATCAATGCAAAAAAAAGCTTTAAAAATGGAAGTTTTTTTGGGGAGCAGTGATTTTAATAATGCTTGAAGTGAAACAATAAAAGTAAAATATTCCTTTAAATTTAGTACCTGTGGGGTGTCTATAGTATGCCTATAAAGTGGCGCATTTTTTCCGTGTTTAGAACAGTCCAAGAGCAAAATTACATTTCTAAAGGAAAAAAAGTCATTTAAAAGTACTCGCGGCTATAATGAATTGCAATAAAGATAAAAGAACTTAATTTTCTCGGCTCGTCATAGTGTTGTACGTCACCGCATTCTTAACGGTCGAAAGTTTAGAGAACTTTTGTGTGAACGTGTGTATGCAAGCCAAGCTTGAGCAGAATTCTGTCAGAAAAACCATCCAAGCTTTTTCCGACGGAAATTCCGCTCGTGTGTACGGGCATAACACATGAATTTGCTTTGATCTTATGCATTCCATTGTAGCTCTGGCTGTATGTTTAGGGTCGTTGTCCTGGAAGGTGAACCTCTGCCCCAGTCTCAAGTCTTTTGCAGACTCTTATGCCGCGTACACACCATCGCACATTCCGACAACAAAATCCATGTTTTTTTTCCCGACGGATGTTGGCTCAAACTTGTCTTGCATACACAGGGTCTCTGCAGCTCCTCCAGAGTTACCATGGGCCTCTCAGCTGCTTCTCTGATAAATAATCTCCTTGCCCAGCCTGTCAGTTTAGGTGGACGGCCATGTCTTGGTATGTTTGCAGTTGTGCCATACTCCTTTAATTTCCAGATTATAGATTGAACAGTACTCTGTGAGATGTTCAAAGCTTGGGATATCTTTTTATAACCTAACCCTGCTTTAAACTTCTCCATAACTTTATCTGTTTCTTCACTAAGGTTCTCTAACAAACCTCCGAGGGCTTCACAGAACATCTGTATTTATGCTGAGATTAAATTACACACATTAGGTGACTTCTGAAGGCGATTAGTTCTATTAGATTTTAGTTAGGGGTATCAGAGTTAAGGGGGGCTGAATACAAATGCACGCCACACTTTTCACATATTTATTTGTAAAAAAAAAATTGGAAAACCATTTATCATTTTCCTTCCACTTCACAATTATGTGCCACTTTGTGATGGTCTATCACATAAAATCCCAATAAAATACATTTATGTTTTTGGTTGTTGTAACATGACAAAATGTGGAAAATTTCAAGGGGTATGAATACTTTTTCAAGGCACTGTATACAATAGGTATGTCACTAAAAGGCAGAAAGAGACAGGTATACAATATTTCCAAGTAATTTGTTGGACAGATTACCGTATATACTCGAGTATAGGCCGTCCCGAGTATAAGCCGAGGCCCCTAAATCACCACAAAAAATGGGGAAAACATATTGACCCGTGTATAAGCCGAGGGTGAAAAATGCAGCAGCTACTGTAAGTGGAAAAGAGGGTCAGCAATGCCCATCTGCAGCTGCATGCCCCCTGTACAGACCCCTGTGTCCCCATTGCACCCCGTGTCCCCATTGCAGCCTACCTGTGCCGATCTGCGCCGATCCGCCGATCCGCCGATCTGTAGGTCCGGGGTCTGGGGTCCAGTGTCCTGTGTCCTGTGTCCGGTGTCCTGTGTCGCTTCCAACTGTGCAGCCAATGAGGTCCCGCTCTGTCCCCCCACAGCGTGTAAATCGCCATTCCACTATTACAAAAGCCGCGCCTCCTCCTCCTCCTCGTCCGTGATAGGAGGAACACTTTTTTCCCAGCAGTCAGTGTGCAGTGTTCCGCCTATCACGGACATCCTCTCATCCTCGTCCATGAGATGAGAATGACAGGACATCCGTGATAGGCGGAACACTGCACTGACTTACTGCTGGGAAAATTAGTGTTCCTCCTATCACGGACGGGCGGGAGGAGGAGGCGCGGCTTTTGAAAACTGCCGTGTGTCTGCATGACACGCTGTTCATGTAGGCAGACGGCGGTGACTCGAATATAAGCTGAGGGGTGGACTTTCAGCCCTAAAAAAGGGTCTGAAAATCTCGGCTTATATTCGAGTATATAAAGTAATACAAAAAACAAACAAGAAACAAATTTAAAAGAAAACAGCTTCGGGGTAAGGCTTTTGATAGGAATCTCCCTGGTCACATAGGCACAAAATACCGCCAGTTAGGAAAGTATTTAAACTATGTCATGCTGATGAGCTGGGACATATTTAATGCAACAACAACTGGTTTGGAAATCTCCATCTTCAGGCCTGTTTAGAGCTGCTGAAATATGCACAGCTCTTCCCAAGGAACTCGGGCTATTGTATTTTTTATTATCATTATTATTTGACATGTTTTCCTATTGTAAATCAGAACAATCATCCAGACGAAATCAATATTTCATAGCGGGTTCATGAAACAAGGAGGAAGCTTGTAAACTTGAGTTTCTACAATGTAACAAGTTGTTATAAGTAATAAATAAATAACACAATAAAAGCGGAGAGAAATAAAGATATTTTCTGTCTTCTTTTCAGGAAGGGCTCATTTAGCAGTGCAAAGAAATTACAACACACAATAATGCACCTTATGCGTAAGATATGGAGTTTAGCCTCAATTTGTTGCGTCTAAGAATAGGGGTGGGCACCATCATCCTTTGTATTAGGATATTGAAAAGGGGGTGTGCCATGGGCTGCTCCAAACTTGCCCCGTGGCACTGTGAAAGTTGAGGACCTAAGGATTGGGCTAAAGTAAGTATCAATGTCAATTTATTAAGAAGGAAAACATAATTAACCACTTCTGGACCGCCGCATGCCAATATACGTCCTTACCTTGAAGGGGGATATAGTCGTTATGGCAGAAGCTAGCTACCATAACCCCGGTATCCTCTTTTTCGGCCGGCGGTCTGCTTCAAGGTAAAAGCGGTCTCTGCAGCGGATTTGCAGCAAGATCACTTTTATCGGTGGTAAAACGGGCCCCCCCTCCCGCCACGCTCCGGTGCCCTCCGCCGCTTACCTTGACATTGCAGGGCGGCAGCGACGTTGAAACGTCACTTCTGCACATAGCTCTTAAAGGGCCATTTAAAAAAAAAAAAAAAATGACAATTTTTTTTTCTTTTTTATTGCATTTTATTGTAAATATGAGATGTGAGGTATTTTTGACCCCAGAACTCATATTTAAGAGGTCCTGTCATGCTTTTTTTCTATTACAAGGGATGTTTACATTCATTGTTATAGGAATAAAAGTGACACAATTTTTATTAATTTTTTTTAAAAACAGTGTAAAAATAAAAAATAAAAGGTAAAATAAATAAAAAAAAAATAAATTAAACACGCCCCGTCCCGCCGAGCTCGCTCGCAGAAGCAAACGCATACGTGAGTAGCGCCCGCATAGGAAAACGGTGTTTAAATCACACATGTGAGGGTTTCCCCGGAATTGGTAGAGCGAGAGCAATAATTCTAGCCCTAGACCTCCTCTGTAACTCAAAACATGCAACCTGTAGAATTTTTTAAACATCGCCTATGGAGATTTTTAAGGGTAAAAGTTTGTCGCCATTCCACGAGCGGGCGCAATTTTGAAGCGTGACATGTTGGATATCAATTTACTCGGCATAACATTATCTTTCACAATATAAAAACAATTGGGCTAACTTTACTGTTGTCTTATTTTTTAATTCAAAAAAGTATATTTTTTCCAAAAAAAGTGCGCTTGTAAGACAAATACGGTGTGACAGAAAGTATTGCAACGACCACTATTTTATTCTCTAGGGTGTTAGAAAAAAAAAGTATAATATTTGGGGGTTCTAAGTAATTTTCTATCAAAAAAAATGTTTTTAACTTGTAAACACATCTTAAAAAGAGGCCACCTTAAGTGGTTAAAAACATTTTGTACAAAAGTATATAAACAGTTATTACAGCATTTATATAAATGGTTCACAAAGAACAGGTAAACCTCACAAGTAGTGTGAGGAATTGAGATGTATGTCCTGATGTAATCCTCTACATGTTTCGCGGCTTTAGCCGTTTCTTCAGGAGGAGTCAACCATAAACATCTACAAAATTAAATACAATCTCATAATTACATGATCCAAAATGTGTACATTAGAAAAAACTGTTTTAATACAATAAACATAATAGTATTGGAGATTTATATAGTCATGCATGGCTTATCAATAGGGATGGGCGAACGGTTCGGCCCGAGCATAGGTTCGGGCCAAACTTTGGTTGTTCGGATGTTCTGCCAACACCAAACAATATGTGGTGTTCGTGGCAAATTCAAAAGCCTCCAGAACACCGTTAAAGTCTATGGGACACAAACATGAGAAATCAAAAGTGTTAATTTTAAAGGCTTATATGCAAGTTATTGTCATAAAAAGTGTTTGGGGACCATAAACATCTACAAAATTAAATACAATCTCATAATTACATGATCAAAAATGTGTACATTAGAAAAAACTGTTTTAATACAATAAACATAATAGTATTGGAGATTTATATAGTCATGCATGGCTTATCAATAGGGATGGGCGAACGGTTCGGCCCGAGCATAAGTTCGGGCCAAACTTTGGTTGTTCGGATGTTCTGCCAACACCAAACAATATGCGGTGTTCGTGGCAAATTCAAAAGCCTCCAGAACACTTTTAAAGTCTATGGGACACGAACATGAGAAATCAAAAGTGTTAATTTTAAGGCTTATATGCATGGTATTGTCATAAAAAGTGTTTGGGGACCCGGGTCCTGCCCCAGGGCACATCAATGTATCAATGGAAATATTTTTTTTTAAATGGCCGTTTTTCGGGAGCAGCAAAAACATTTTTAATGCTTAAAGTGAAACAATAAAAATGAAATATTCCTTTAAATATCGTACCTGGGGGGTGTCTATAGTATGTCTGTAAAGTGGCACATTTGTCCCGTGTTTAGAACAATACCACAGCAAAATGACATTTCTAAAGGAAAAATTGTCATTTAAAACTGATTGCGGCTGTAATGAATTGTCAGGTCTCGGCAATATAGATAAAACTCATTGAAAAAAAGAGCATGGGTCCCCCCCAGTCCATTACCAGGCCCTTTGTGTCTGGTATGAATATTAAAGGAACACCGAACTAAATTAAAGGAAAAAAATTGTGTGGGGGTCCCCCTAAAATCCATACCGGGCCCTTCAGATCTGATACGGAAATTAAGGGGAACCCTGTGGCAAATTAAAAAAAAAAGGCTTAGGGGTCCCCCCAAAATCCATACCAGACCCTTATCCGAGCATGCAACCTGGCAGGCCTCAGGAAAAGAGGGGGGATGAGAGAACGACCCCCCGAACTGTATCAGTGTAACTCTTGCCCGGTGGTTGTGGGGTATGCGGGCGGGGGGCTTATCGGAAACTGGAAGCCCCCTTTAACAAGGGGACCCCCAAATCCCGGCCTCCTCCTATGTGAATTGGTAACGGGGTACATTGTACCCCTACCATTTCACAAAAAAAGTGTAATAAAATGGTAAAAAAAGACAGGAGACACTTAGGGACAAGTCTTTTATTAAAAAATAAAAATGTCCCTCAATGTAAATTCATGCCGCCCGACGGACTGAAAAAAAAATAAAAATAAAAGCCGCGACCGTTCCATCTCCATGGGAGGCTCCCGCCGACTGACGCTTCTTCTTGGTGACAGTTCTTATATAGGTGAGGGCGGGGTCACCCGTTTACGTCACCTCTGACGCCACGGGGAAGCCATGGGGAAGCCAGGGTTTAGGAGTCAGTCTATGGGAATGTTTGACCATTTTTCCAGAAGCACATTTGTGAGGTCAGGCAGTGATGTTGGACGAGAAGGCCTGGCTCGCAGTCTCTGCTCTAATTCATCCCAAAGGTGAGGTGTTCTATCGGGTTGAAGTCAGGACTCTGTGCAGGCCAGTCAAGTTCCTCCACCCCAACTCACTTATTCATGTCTTTATGGACCTTGCTTTGTGCACTGGTGTGCAGTCATGTTGGAACAGGAAGGGGCCATCCCCAAACTTTTCCCACAAAGTTAGGAGCATGAAATTGTTCAGAATGTCTTGATATGTTGATGCCTTAAGAGTTCCCTTCATTGAAACTAAGGGCCAAACCCAAGCCCGGAAAAACAACCCCACACCAAAAACCCCCCTCCACCAAATGATTTGGACCAGTGCACAAAGCAAGGTACATAAACACATGGATGAGCTTGGGGTGGAGGAACTTGACTGGCTTGTACAGAGACTTGACCTCAACCCAATAGAACACCTTTGGGATGAATTAGAGCGGAGACTGCGAGACAGGCCTTCTCGTCCATAACCAGTGCCCGACCTCAAAAATACGCTTCTAAAAAAATGGTAAAACATTCCCATAGACATACTCCTAAACCTTGTGGACAGCCTTCCCAGAAGAGTTGAAGCTGTTATAGCTGCAAAGGGTGGGCCAACTGAATATTGAGCCCTACGGACTATGACTGGGATGCCATTAAAGTTTGTGTGTGTGCGTGCGTAAAGGTGTCCCAATACTTTTGGTAGTATAGTATATTTATGTTTCCATATAAGTTATAGGGAAATTTGGTGGCATTTTAAGCACATATGCACTATAAAGGATTTAAACCATTGAGATTTGTTGTGCTACACTCTTGTGTGCCTTAATTTTTCTACAAAGGAGCCGAATTCCTGAAGTTCAGCTTTAATACCACTTAAAGCACTTGCCAAGCCAGCAGGCATCATGCCCGCCACAGGCCCTCAAGTTACGCCATAGGGAGGTTACACAAAATGAAGATGTAGCAAACATGAAATCAATGGGGTATTTAAACAATGTATCTTATTTTTCTTTTTAAGAGAATCTAAAAGAATAGAAAGGAATATGCAGAGACCCGTTGCCTTCCCTAAATAAAATTTTAAAAAAAGCAATTATTGACACTTAATATTGAAAGAAAATGTAATGTATTCACATCCTTTGTCACCTTGGCCTGCATCTAAAACTGCGTAACGTGTCCTGTCATCTACAGCTCAGCGGGAAACATAATTTGGCACATAGTTAAAAGCGATGGGGCTCAAAGAACGCCTTATTATCCACTGTAACAGATTTTGCATGATGGCGACAGACATTTCTCACAACGTCGCACGCAGGGCGAGCCAAACGAAAAAAGAGCCGTGTCCTGAAAACGACTTTGTTTCACTCACAAACATTTACTCTTTGGCTTTCACCTTCGCCGCTTTAAAGTAAAAGCACAAAACTGGGCCTTTTAAATCTGTTGCTTGGATTTTCCCAGGTATCATTTCAAATTCCAAGATTACCTACAAAATGTATTCTCTAAACTGATGTTTGTCCAAGCGATGCCCCCCTGTGGGACTCCACCGTAAAGCGGAATTAAACCGTGGTGGGGTGGCCAGTATTGCCATCATTTGCAAGTGTAGCCCTCTTTTGGTGGGCGTTATGAAAAATGGCCCTCCCCAAACAGGACTTTGTGGCAAATCTGTAGGTAAATAAGAGGACCAGAACCTTTGCTAAGTGGAAGAGTTGGTTTGATAATTAAGTTGGCAGTTACCTCCACCTAGGACTGCAAGTTTTGGTTGGAGACAGCGCTGGACTGGTGCAGTTGGAGACTGCCTGGCGGCAGGTCCATATGTGAAGGGCAAAGAGGGAATTGATTCCAATGGGTTGTTCATCAATTGTAGGTGGTAGGTGATAGGCTCCGTTGGGGTCCAAGTGTCAACATCAAGGGGTCAGGCTCGAAGATCAGTTGCTATAGCAGTTGCGCTACTACCACTGACCAGCAGGATAGGTACAAAGGGAGTCACCCTGGTGCAGGCTCACCCAAGGTGTGGAGTCTAGGTACTAACCAGTGTTGAATATAAATAGTGTAGCGCTGAAAGGTGAAATGCCTCTGTATACAAACAGGGGTAATACACAATGATGTGAAAGTGATGATGGGACACCTACTTAAAATGAATGTGAATAAATATTAAATGAACATGACATGAACCATGAACCAAAATAAATAGTGCACAAAAAATAAAAAACATAAACGATAAGTAAAAAGTATATGCAAACAAGAAAAGTTCACTATAAAGCAATCCAAAAACACACGATGTGCATAGCCGAAAGCATAAACACCATAGTCTATAGAATGCCAGCAGTGAAGAAAATCCACTTCCATGGATGATGGAAAACTGGGATTTTCAAAAAAAATGCCAAATGGAGTGACTCAGATGGATGTAGGAAACTTCAAACACAGTAGTCAAATGGAAATATAGAATACTCTTACCAGATGTGATGGACACACATACCATACGGCAGTGGGTCAAATAGGCTCTGAGCACTGATTCCTAGCGCTCTAATGGAATAGGGATACGAAAGCCAGACGGAACACGACGATGAATCCCTGGGCTCCAGATCATTTGATCAGATGACAACAACGGACCAGATGACAACGTTGTTCGAATGGTCTGGAGCCCAGGGATCCATAGTCGTGTTCCGTCTGGAACACGACATTTGGACTTTGTTTGTTTGAGTGTTGGCAGCTGTCACATTTATATTATTATTTTGGTTTAGCGCAGTTTTTTCCCCAATTCATACTAACCAGTGTTCACCAGAGCTCATGATGGGGAGATGGATTTTGCTGTGTGTTATTAACAGGTCTCAGTGCTCAGGATCGCCCCACCAGAGCACTCAGCCACAAAAAAGAGTCCCCTCAGCATTTCGGCTTCAGGACCAAGTACCTGACATTAGGGAAAGGTGTCTACGTGTAAATGAGCTCTATCAGAGGTTCTAACTCTGGTCAGTGGTAGAGGGACTACCACTGACCAGCAGGATAGGTACAAAGTCAGTCACCCTGGCGCAGGCTCACCCAAGGTGTGGAGTCTAGGTACTAACCAATGTTCACCAGAGCTCCTGATGGCGAAGATGGATTTTGCTGTGTGTTAGTACCAGGTCCCAGTCCTCAGGATCGCCCCACCAGAGCACTCAGCCACAAAAAAGAGCCCTCTCAGCATTTCGGCTTCAGGACCAAGTACCTGACATTAGGGAAAGGTGTCCTACATGTAAATGAGCTCTATCAGAAGTTTTAACCCTGGTCAGTGGTAGAGGGACTATCACTGACCAGCAAGATAGGTACAAAGTCAGTCACCCTGGTGCAGGCTCACCCAAGGTGTGGAGTCTAGGTACTAACCAATGTTCACCAGAGCTCCTGATGGCGAAGATGGATTTTGCTGTGTGTTAATACTAGGTATTTAAAGTTCATTAAAAAATTTAATTAGCTAGTGTTGAGATTTCAGGTGGACTAAAGAGGGAAATCTTGAACTGAGGTGATCATACCTCCGTTCCCATCTCATCTGGTAAACATGTACATTATTTCCAATCAGACTGACACATCTGCTTACGGCAAGGTGGCTACATGTAAATGGGCTTTATCAGAGGTTCTAACCCTTACCAAGTCTATTAACAGTCTATTTAAAAAATAAAATTAGCTAGAGTTTAGATTTTTGGTGGACTAAAGAGGGCAAATCTTTCACTGAGGAGACCATACCTCCAGTCCCATCTCATTTGGTAAACATGTGCATTATTTCCAATCAGACTGTCACAGCCCGAGCCACAGTACAGAAAAGACTGAACAAAGCCCGCTCTCTCTTTGATATATGCACTTTCAGAAAGGTACGCGTGTCACTAATCTGGAAAGCATTCTATTACAGGAATTAATAGCTTTAAAACTCATTTTCTGTTAGATCTATCGTAATCATTGAAGAGGGAAGCAATATAATTTGGTTGAAGATTCAAGGATAACCGCGGTTCAGAAACTTTCATTTCACCTTGTCGCCGAAAGTGAGCGTTTTAAGTCATTTCACATGCATGTGGAAAAAATATAAAATAAAAGATTTAAAATGACTGAGTCTGGAAATGATATCATTACGAAGTCATATAATTAAAAAAATGTTCTTTTTATGAGCTCTTCTAAATTGACTTTTTTGCCTTATTCAATAAAGAGTTCTTACTCTTAAGTGCTAATTTTTAACTTAAAGATATACTTTGGTAAAAGCAATGTATCAGTGTAGTGCCACAGACCAAGCCCACCTCGGCCTAAAATGTGGCTTTTTTCAAAAGGCAACCTACATGAGGTAGGAGCTTGCTATGTCGGTGGGTAAGGCCTAAAGTGACGTAGTCGGACATTTTAAACCTTTAAAAGTAAAGAACCTTCCTAAGCAGCGAGTGCCCAACCAAATTAAACTAATTATGTTTTTTGTAAAGTTATTGATTTCTTTGGGAATTTTTGGCTTAGATTTCACTTAATTTCACTTGTAGGCATAAGTAAAAAAGACAGTAAGGGAAAATATTTTGGCGACAATTAAAGCCACATTCTGTGCTGAAACTATTTTTCCCCACCTGTCTTCCCATCTACCTCCAGCCCACTGGCATTTTTTTCCCCCTCTGCCTTGTGAAGCCAGATATACCCACCTAAGTCCCCCTGTCACAAGGACCACATACCTGAGGTGAGACAGAAGTAGTGGGGAGGCCTCCCTTGCACCTCGGGTCCTTGAAGCCTCTGGAGATGGAGACAGAGACTTGGTGGACACCGAGTGGCACAGGTGCCAGGTGTGCGGAGCACCATGCAAGCCTTAGTCCGAGATCCGAGCCGAGGTCAAGTCCAGTTTGGCAACGAAGTATAGAAGGGTTAATCAGGAGAAGAATGGTCAAGATCCAAGCCGGGGTCGGTTCCAATATGGCAGCTGAGTACAAAAAGAGGCAAAGAAGTAGAATGGTCAAGGTACAAATCCAAGGTCAGTAGCAAAGCAGCAATCAAGAGTAGTCAAATAGGTTTCCAGGTCACAACAAGTTCAGACAGATCACACACTAGCACAAGAACAAGGGAGGACTGAAGATAATCCAGCAATTTGGCAGTGTCTGGGCTGGGCTTATATAGAGAAGTTTGAGGTCCCTTCCTGTGCACCTCCTGGGCATTTTCCTGCTTTTTCCATCAGGTTGAGGTCAATTCCTGTGCGCCTCCTGGGCATTTTCCTGCTTTTTTCCATCAGGTCTTCTGTGCAGGTGCGGGTTGGCACACTGAGGCGTCTTTGGCGCATGCTCAGTTGGCACAAATTTCCTCTTGCGGCAACGCGCCATTGGTGCATGCGTAGTAGGCCCTGGACTCTTACACCCCCATCCAGGTCCCTCACCACTGCCAGTTCTTTGTACGGGGGACTGCAAATTCAGCAGTGTGAATGGAGCCTTGAGATCCTGGACATTCAGTATCCGCATCATGCAGGCATTGACATGGATATCTGAAGAAGGATCAAAGCAGGAGGCATTCAGGAGAGAAGAAGACTCAGGGCTGCAGCGTCACATGACCATGACTTATGGTAGGTAAAAAAGAGCATTTAGATAGGATTTTTTTTTCTTTTTTTGAACCAGTGTTTACATAGAAGGGGATGGAGGACAATGGTGGGAGGGGTGGGAAATTTTTCCGAAGTGGGGCTTTGAAAAAGAAATTCACCAAAATCAATAATTTTGGAGCAAACTCAATCTTGCCACAATAGCTTTGCTCATCTTAGAAGTCAACTTAAACTTTAATCCAAGAGTCAACTTTAATGACTTCACTGCAGGGCCCTGCCCTGCACACACACTAACCCCCTCCCCCTCCCTCTTTAAAGAAAGTGCCATTTTGGGCAATATGGTGACTCTCTATATGGGGCTAAGATACAAATTGTGTAAAAAAAGAGTAGGATTGTGCAGAGAAATGTTGACTAAATTGAGTTTGCTAAGAAGTTGCTGAGTTTGCCTGTGGTCAAGATCATTTTGCCTCTTTATGACTTATTGCATTTCATCACAGTGTCTATGAAACTAAACCAAAATTTTACTTGTTGAGATAAAAAATTTGGTATTTTCCTTTGCAATAGTAAGGCAAAATGGATTGCAGTCAATTGGAGGCAAACTTCTCCAAAACCAGAAATTTTGCAGCAAACTCAAGCCAAAATCATGTTGCTCATCCCAACCTAAGATTTTGCTTTAACCACTTACCCACTGGGCACTTAAACCCCCTTCCTAACCAGACCAATTTTCAGCATTCGGTGCTCTCACACTTTGAATGACAATTACTCAGTCATGCAACACTGTACCCAAATGAATTTTGTGTCCTTTTTTTCACACAAATAGAGCTTTCTTTTGGTGGTATTTAATCACTGCTGGGTTTTTTAATTTTTGCGCTATAAATCAAAAAATACTGAAAATTCGGTAAAAAAAAATAAAATAAAATCTTTGTTTCTATTAAAATTTATTGCAGAGTATTGGCGAGTATTTGGCGAGTATTGGCAGAGTATTGGCAGAGTATTGGCGATCACTGGCGAGTATTGGCAGAGTATTGCAGTGCTGCATAGTATTGCACAGTATTGATAGAGTATTGCACAGTGGGGGCAGAGTATTGCACAGTGGTGGTAGAGCATTGCACAGTGGTGGTAGAGCATTGCACAGTGGTGGCAGTGTATTGCACAGTGGTGGCAGTGTATTGCACAGTGGTGGCAGAGTATTGCACAGTGGTGGCAGTGTATTGCTGTCACTGACCAGCGCTGTGGGCACTACACATCCAGCCCACAGCGCTGGTCCCATCTCATCCCTTTCCGCTTCTCCCCTCTCACTGTACCAATCTGTACAGAGAGGGGAGGGAGGAACCGGCGCCATGACGTGACACCGGTTTGTGTACATGTGATCGCTCCGTCATTTGACGGGGCGATCACGTGGTAAACAGCCTCTATCAGCGGCCGTTTACCGTGATCCGTGATGCGGACCCGGCGGTCACGGATGTTCCCGAGTGCGCCCCCCAGGGGGGGGCGCGCGGGAGCAAGTTTCTGGGAGGACGTCCGTAGGACGTCCACTCAGGATAAGCCGACCACGCTGTAGACGTCTTTCGACTATGGCCCGGTCGGCATGTGGTTAATTAAATCAGGGCTCAGTCTTGTCCTGGACCTAAACCTTGCATATACCCACATTCCCCCACTTGTCCAATGAGCATGTCTTGGTTGTCAGTAAGGCTCCATGCACACTAGGAGCAAAAAAAACTTCAAAGTTTTTAGCTTAAAAACATGGCATAAAAGACGCAAATTGATAGCATATTGTACAAAGTTTAGGTGAGTCTATGAGAGTTTAAGAGCATTTGGTTTATAGGCGTTTTTTTGCACTACACGCTCCTCTGCAAAAACCAGGAAATGATGTACAGTGGCAACACACCTTTTTTTTTTTACTAATAAAATGTTGAAACTTGACGTTCAGAAGAGATAAGAGGAGTTTAGGAGAGACTGATGTTTTTACAGCGCCTAAACTTCTCCAGAAAACGTGATAGAGAAGGTTTTTTTTCCTGCCTCTGAAAGTCCCTGACAGAAAACGCCTGTAGTAGTCATAATGTGCAAAGACACATAGAACACAATAGAAGTGCTTCTAGAGGCAGGTGAAAAAAACGTCAAACGCCTGTAGAATCTACGTTTTTTTTAAGTCCAGTGTGCATGGAACCTAAGGTTCTGCTTACTGAAACCTGAGAGAAGAAACGTATCTGTGTTGGTGGGGCTTATTCCCAAAGCAGGAAAACAAAGTTAATAGCAGAAACTTTGACTGCTTATAACTTTAAGATTTCCCAAATTAACTTACAAAACTGCCTTCTTACGAGAGAATGTATTTTGTTAGCAGAGGGGCAAGAAATAGTAGATTTTACTTTTGCAAATTCAGACCTGCAAATCCTGAAAAGAGCTCAAAGCATGCAATTTTCCTGAATGTGGCAAGTTTTAAAGTCTTTTAAGGTCAATGTAATACTTTTAGAAGTTTAAGAAGTTTAGGTGAAAATGTTAAATCCACTTTGTGGAAGGAGCTACCCTTTATGGTAAAACGATTGTGGACTGACCGACCATCACACCTATGGTGTACGTTTATTAAACTGAGCAGTTTTATCTCAGTTCAGTTCTCGGCAGTTCTCAGAGGAAAATGATCTCCTCTGCAGCCTGTTTATGAAGCCGGGAACTTCTGTTTTCAGAAGGAGAACAGAGGAGAAGTTTTTCCTCTAAAAACAGCGGACATCTGTATAGAAAGGGAGGGCTGCCTGTGATCTCGTGAGATATTGTGAGATTACAGTGCAGCCAAGTTTACAAAAGTGAAAGCAAAGTTAAAAAGAACGCCTAATAACATGAAAATAATAAGCATTACCCACTGTGTGTAGACACATAACTAACTATATACTGTATATACTGTATATATATACAGTATATATATATATATATATATATATATATATATATATATATATATATATATATATATATATATATATATATATATATATATATAGTTAAAAGGGTAGACACCGCACTCTATGCTTAAAGTAAATGCCCAGGTGCTCACCCACAAAGAAACCCATATCAATCCAAAGCTGGTTTAGAGGCACTCACGGGTCTTGCAGAGGAGGAAGATCAAAAACAGCAGTGTTTTTATCGTCAATGTTTTGATGAAGCTCAGTCCATCTTTCTCAAGACATCTCAAGTCTTGAGAAAGATAGACTGAGCTTCATCGAAATGTTAATGATAAAATCACTGCTGTTTTTGATCGTCCTCCTACGCAATACCGTAAGTGCCTCTAAACCACCTTGGGGTTTATATATACAGTAGGGAAAATAATTAATTGACCCCCTGCAGATTTTGTAAGTTTGCCCACTTACAAAGAAATTAAGGGTCTATAATTTTTATCATAGGTGTATTTTAAAGGATAGAGACAGAATGTCAACAAAAAATCCAGGAAAAACACATGATACAAATGTTATAAATTGAGTTGCAGTTCAGTAAGTAAAATAAGTATTTTATCCCCAAGCAAAACATGACTTAATACTTGGTGGAGAAACCCTTGTTGGCAAGCACAGAGGTAGGACGTTTCTGTTAGGTGGTGACCACTCTAAGGGATTTTGATCCACCCTTCTTTACAGATCTTCTCTAAACCCTTAAAGTGGATGTAAACCCGAAAATGTTTTATTTATTTTTTGTCTGGCACAATATAGAGTATGGGATTTCAGATCAGCTGTGCCCAGTCTTGCCACAAAGAGTTAATCCAGCTCTGAGCAATTCTCGTATCTTTTTTCAGTGAAATAAAACGGACAAACTGAAAACTTTGTCTGTTCTTCCCCTTGCTGTGATTGACAGGTGATTTACATATCTCTTGCACTAGCCTAAAACATGCATTATTTTTTAATTCCCACCCCCACTCCTTTCTTCAGCAGCTTTGCAAGGATTGGCTGTTGCATGATTTGGCATGCTGAAGTCATGTGGGAACTTTTCTGGGTTTTGACTGAATGTTAGTGATTATAGCAGAAGTTCAGTGTAAAAAATACACAGGAGAAAATGCATGTTGATAAGGGGAGTGTATAGGTGGGCGGGGGGGTCTACTGACATCACGACTCCACCCACTGTGCCCTGGAAAACAGACCCACCCACAAAATCTGCCATTTTTCCGTTCTCATAGCAGACAGAGGGGAGACATTTGACAGATAAGTATACATGCAGGAGGCATGTATATCCTTCTAGATAACCAATATTGCAGTAGTTTAGAAAGGATGAGAGTGGGTTTACATCAACTTTAAGGTTTCTTGGCTATCTCTTGGCAACTCAAAGTTTCAGCTCCCTCCATACATTTTCTGTAGGATAAAGGTCTGGAGACTGGCTAGGCCACTCCATGACCTTAATGTGCTTTTTCTTTCCGCAACCCTTTTGTTTCCTTGGTGGTATGTTTTGGGTCATTGTCATGCTGGAAGACCCATCCATGACCCAGCTTCAGTGTTCTGGCTGAGGGAAGAAATTTCTCATCCAATATTTTACAATACATGGCCCCGTCCATTGGCCCCTTATTGTGGCAAAGTCGGCCTGTACCGTTAGCAGAGAAACAGCCCAAAGGCATAATGTTTCCACTCCGTTCTTGACTGTAGGGATGGTGTTCTTAAGGCCATAGTCAGCATTTTTCTTCTTCCAAACACAGCAAGTCGAGTTAATGCCAAAGAGCTAAATTTTGGTATCATCTGACCAAAGCACTTTCTCGCAATCCTTCTCTGAACCATTTAGATGTTCATTGGCAAACACTGTCACGGGCCTGTACATGTGCCTTTTTTGAGGAGGGGGACCTTGCAGCCGCTGCAGGATTTCAATCCATGAGGGCATGTTGTGCTACCAATGGATCGTTTGGTGACTGTGGTCGCAACTGCCTTAAGATCATTCACAAGCTCCTCCCATGTAGTTCTGGGCTGACCCCTCACTTTTCTCATTATCATCCTTACCACATGAGGTGAAATCTTGCATGGAGCTCCAGACCAAGGGCAATTGATTGTTCTTTTGTATTTCTTCCATTTGCGAGTAAACGCTCCAACAGTTGTCTCCTCCTCACCAGGCTTCTTGCTGATGGTCTTGTAGCCCATTCTAGCCTTGTGCGGGTCTACAATCTTGTCCCAGACATCCTATGACAGCTCTTTGGTCCTGCCAATGATGGTGAGGTTTGAATGGAAGAAAGAGATTCTGGGGACAAGTGTCTTTTATACACATAAATTAGAATTGCGCTAATTGTTCACATAAAAAATATAGATGTGTAATTAAAAGCAAAAGGAGTCCATAAAACAGTCCACCAATAATTGAGATAGTGAATCTTGATTATTGCTGTTGTTAAACTCCACCATCCTCCACCTCGTGCAACAGTGCCGCCATCAACAGTTAAATTAGCCGCTTACCAGCTTCAGTTGATCCCTCATTACAAGGGATCACTCTGTGCCTATAATGGAAAAGGGGGGAAATACCGCGCTCCTGACTAAAAATGACTAAAAATGAAGGTAAAGCAGCAACTAATGAAGGTAAAGCAGCAACTAATATATGGGATACACACATATAACATCAAAAAGAAAAAAGAAGAGATAGCTGCGCTAACAGTGAAACCACCAGTGATAAACCAGTGCTAAATAAATTGAATATATATATATGCACAAAAGTGAAAAAAATATATATAAAAAAAGATGACAACACAAATTGAATACTTAAATTAATAAAAGTCCAAAAAATGTGATGGTAAAGTATTAAAGGTGAGTGTGAGACTTAATGAAAAATCAAAAATCAAATATCAGATAACAGATAATGTCCAAATTATCGCTCTGTCCTACGCATTTCATCACAGATGACGTTGTCCAGGGGCCCCTACACCTAAAAATGTTGATTGCGATGCACGTTACCTATCGCCACACATGTTGGAATGAGAGAAAAAATTCTAGCACCAGACTTCCTTTGTAACGCTAAACTGATGACCTATAGGGGGCGTCTAAAGCATCGCTTATGGAACATATAGGGCACTAAAGTTTGTCGCCATTTCACGGGCGCACACAAATTTATGGGTTGACATGTTGGGTATCTATTTACTCGGTGCAACCTCGTCTTTTATATTTTACCCCAAAATTTGGTAATTTTTTGCATTTTTGTGCCCCCTAAAATTAACTTTTATGTGTTTTTTACAGTAATATCGTGTGACATAAAACATTGGAACTACCACTATTTTATTCTCTAGGGTGTCATAGGGCTACATAGGAGGAGGGGTTTGGTCATTAAAAATAAGGCTTTGTTAGTTAAAAAAAAAACTGTCTCCTAACTTTTTTAAGCTGGCTCCTGGATTCAAGCCCTGCACTACAATATTAATGCTGAGAACACGTGAATGTAGTCATCTGGAGGAGTGCTCTCAGACTTTTCCCATAGAACGTGTTATAACCTCTACTTCACTGCTTATATTGCATTTCTTAAAATGTGAAAATTGTCACAAGTGCCATTCAGATTCAGGGAAGAAACGTACAAGTCACCATTGATGAGCATTTTAAATGTAATTTCATAATGGAGTATGATAAGAATTGATTGGATTCCCCAAAGTGACTATGAGTGTGATAGACTTCTCGGCTCCTCTCCCTTCTGGGCAAAGATAGATTTAATACATGCAATCAACTTTCCAAATATCTTAATTAGCTTTGATGGTTTTTCTTGTTGCATGGTTTAATTTCAGGATCGTTTGTCAGAACATATTGGCTGCTACCAAATGAGGGTTCAGAATGTTGTTCTGCCAGTAAGCTGAACACCAATATTTGATTTCTCAGTTGCGGAGAAATGCACAATATGTTTGCGAGCTGCATTCAGGAGTATCTCCTCTCCTCTGTAGAACTGCTCCCAGCTCTACTGCCTGCAGGAACTACCAGCCCTCCTGGCTGCTTCCTGCTGCTCTTTAGGCAAGATTCCTTTCCAAACCGTAACGCTGTCAGGATCTTCCCAAGCCAGCCCAAACCCAGTCTGGAGGCAGAGCCCCCCCCCAGACCCAAGGGTCCCTCCAAGGCTACCAACAGACTCCTTAGCACTCTATCTTCCACCCAACTCCCCTGCTGGCATGGCTCTCCCATATTCAAAGTGGTTCTAAAGGCATTCTATGCATTAAGATAAAAAGCCTTCTGTGAGCAGCATACCCCTCAGCCCCCCTAATACTTACCTGAGCCCCATCTCAATGATCCACCGATGTGCATGAGTGGCTCTCCCTTCTGATTGGCTGAGACACAGCAGCACCATTGGCTCCTGTCAATCAAAGTCAGTTAGCCAATGAGGCGATAGAGGGGTGGGGCCGAACCGCACCTCTATGTCTGAATGGACACATAGAGCTGCAGCTCAGCTCGGCTTGGGTGAACCCATAGCAAGCTGCTTGCTGTGGGGGCACTTGGCAGGAGGGAGGGGCCAGGAGTGCCAGCGAGGGACTCAAGAAGAGGAGGATCCGGGCTTCTCTGTGCAAAACCACTGCACAGAGCAGGTAGGTATGACATTGACAAAATGACATGTACAAAAATAGACATTCAACATTGTCATTCAACATTTTGAATGACAATTGCACGGTCATGCAACACTGTACCCATATGAAATTTTTATATTTTTTCCCCCCACAAATAGAGCTTTCTTTTGGTGGTATTTGATCACCTCTGCTTTTTTTATTTTTTGCGCTATAAAACAAAAGAAGAGAAACAAGTTTGAAAAAAAACACAATATTTTTTACTTTTTGCTATAATAAATATCCCATTAAAAAAAAATATGTTTTCTCAGTTTAGGCCGATATGTATTCTTCTACATATTTTTGGTAAAAAAAATTGCAATAAGCGTATATTGTTTGGTTTGCGCAAAAGTTATAATGTCTACAAAATAGGGTATAGATTTATGGCATTTTTTTGTTTTTTTATTGTGACTTTGACATTACGGCGGACAGATCGGACACTTTTGACACTATTTTGGAACCATTCACATTTACACAGCAATCAGTGCTATAAAATGCACTGATTACTGTATAAATGTCACTGGCAGGGAAGGGGTTAACAATAGGGGGCGATCAAATGATTCTAACTGTGGGGGAAGGGGACTGACTTGGGGAGGAGACCGATCGGTGTCCCTTTATACAACGAACACACGACCAGTCTCCTTTCCCCTGACAGGTCGTGGATCTGTGTGTTTACACAGGACGTGGATCTGTAACGAGCGATCGCGAGTACCTGGCAGTCATTCAGGCACGCGCATCAGCTCCTCTGTAAACGCGGCAGGTCCCTGATACCGCCGGGAAGCCGAGGACATCATATGATGCCCACCCAGGATGGGAGATCCTATCTGCAGAGGTCATATGTCTATGGGCGGGTAGGGAAGTGGTTAAGCTGACTTGACCACCCTGCCAGCACATTCTGCCTGGGGATTGGCCAAGTTCCCTCAAGTATGCAGATCAGTCCTCCTGGCCTCTGCCCACTAACTTCTAGAAGTTTCTCCAAACTTGCAGATCCATAGGAAGGTACCAAAGACCTGCCTCTGTTAGCCATCCAGCCTGACCTGCAGTAAACCCTGACCTAATTTCAGACTCACAAACTAACCATGAGTCATTACATAAATTTGCCTACACTAACACTAGTAGCGCACTAAAAGGTGCTATATGTATAATAATAATCTCAAAACCTCCTCCTCATCCCCAAGTCCCGCTACAAATCAAAAGGGGAACGAAGATTCGCTGTCCAAGGACCACGGCTATGGAATGCACTACCAACCTACATCCGCATGGAAGAAAACCATCAGGTCTTCAGGAAAAAACTCAAGACCTACCTCTTCTAAGAAGCTTGACAACAAAGCACTAATTACAGCGCCTTGAGGCGATTCGGTTCGCATTGTAGCGCTATACAAATTATTCATTCATTCATTCATTCATAATATTATCGTAGCTCCCAAATGTCCCGGATTTGTTGGGACTGTCCCTCATTCATAAAAAAAGTCCCTCTTTCCTCCTTTGTCCCTCATTTTGGTCCGATCTGTATAGTTGTATATAAAAGGCACTACTTATCTATCAAAAGGTTTTTCTACAGTGCTAAACCCTTCATCACTATGAAATATGTCAGAGTGATATAAATGTATGATAATAATAATAATTATAGTGTGTGGCTGTGGTGGTGACATTAGAATGTGTGCTTTTCTGCATGCAGACTTGGATGGCACAATCTGCTTTGCACATAAATGTGGAATATGTCAATAATAACAATAATAAATGAATAATAATAATAGTGTGTGACTGTGGTGGTGGCATTAGTACGCAAGCTCTTTGAGCACAGACTGACATAAATGGTACAATGTCTATAACATGTATAGTAATAGTTATTATTTACTATTCTTACTTTTATTTTATTTTTTGGGGATGAAATTATTCTTTATTTTCAAATAAATAAAAAAAAGCCGAACAGCGTGTGTTGGATTTTTGGCATCTCCTCCCGGCACATACTCCATTAAGCCTCAGCTGCATTAGCGATTCTTGGCACGCGCTGTCGTCTCACGCGTACCTCCTCACCTGGATTATTTCTTTGTAGCTTCTTGCTGACGCTCGGAGATTGTCCCAGGTGAATAGTTTGCTACTTCCTGATATTGTCTTTTTTATTGTCTCTCACAGCAGCTCGGAATTATTTGCAAGCCCCAGCACACAGCTTCCCCGGCAGTTTTGTTTGTACTTTGCAGATGTAAAGGTTGAGCTTAATACACTGCGGGATCCCCGCGTGGCCACTTACAGCACCATCTTTTAATTTTATAAACTTGCAGTAATGTATGAACGCTGTGCGTCTGGCAGAACAGGTCAAAGACTTCTATTTACTTACAAAGGAGCAGCGAATTGGTATGAAATACAAACAAGGTGGATTCTGGAAGAGCACGGGGCTTTACAAGGGAGGGTGCCAGGGGAATATGTACATGCAAAACGGCATTAATAAACATGAACGAAGGAGAAGGTGATTTGGGCAAAGCCAAAGGACTGGACAAAGATGGCGGTTAGTTAATGGTTTTATTCCAAATGTTTTTTGCCTCAGATTCGACTAAAGGCAGATTAAACTCTATGAAGGCCACTAGGCATTGGAAACCTTGGGGCCCTCCTTTGCAGGTTTCTGGAGGTTTCTCGTGCACGTGTTCTAGTGGGATAATATTGAACTAAGTAGTGTGCACATCGGCCACTAGTTGGAGATGACAATCACTACTGTACAATCACCGGACACTTTATTAGGTACACCTTGCTAGTATCGGGTTGGACCCCCTTTTGCCTTCATTCTTTAGTGGCATGGATACAACAAGGTGTTGGAAACATACCTCAGAGGTTTTGCTCCATAGTGACATGATAACATCACGCAGTTGCTGCAGATTTGTCGGCTGCACATCCATGCTGCCAATCTCCCATAGCATCACATCCCAAAGGTGCTATATTGGATTGAGATCTGGTGAGTGTATAGGCCATTAGAGTACAGTGACCTCATTGTCCAGTGGTGAGATGATTGGAGCTTTGTGACATTATCCTGCTGGAAGAAGCCATCAGAAGATGGGGACACTGTAGTCATAAAGGGATGGACATGGTCAGCAACAATTCTCAGGTAGGCCAGTGGCGTTTAAACCATGCTCAATTGGCACTAAGGGGTCCAATGTGTGCCAAGAAAAATTTCCGTCACACCATGACACCACCACCACCAGCCTGAACCCGTGATACAAGGCAGGATGGATCCATGTTTTCATCTTGTTTACACCAAATTCTGACCCTACCATCTGAATGTTGCAGCTGAAATTGCGACTCATCAGACCAGGAGTTACACCCAGAGTGGTCTTCTGCTGCTGTAGCCCACCGGCTCCAAGGTTCAATGTGTTGTGCATTCAGAGATAGTATTCTGCATACCTTGTTTGTAATGAGTGGTCAATGTTATTTTGATCTGTTGTCGTGGGGAGCCCTTAAACGCCATGTGGCCCATAGGCCATGTCTTACTCTGCCTATTCTGGCCAGACCACAGCAAATACATATTTAACAATGACTGATGATTGGATGGGGGCACATTTCAATTTAGGGTATTGGTATAGGGTCCTCTGGCAATTTTTAGGCAATGATGTCATCACTATGCCCTCCCCTTCCCTTTCAATGACCACTTAGGAAGTGGCCCTTCGCATCAGGGCCCTTGTTTTTTTATTTTTTATTTTCAGCTGGTGTCATTCATTTGGATTGACGAAGATCTACATTACTGAATGATTAAATAACAGGCAATGAATATACACCATGAGACATTCGAAAAAAAACTGTGTTTTTAGTTACTGTTGACCTTTTTTAGTGAATGAGTAAGAGTAATCTTTAGGGATGTACAGGATAGAAAAATATGTTTTGTTTCTGATTCGTTAAGTTGGTCATTTCGTTTTGTTATATTTGTTGTGTTAGAATGATTCATTTTCGGAATTCGTTTCACATATTCAGATTTGGTTAACTGCTTGCCGACCGGCTCATGCCGATATATACGTCGGCAGAAGGGCAAGTACAGGCATATTAACGTACCTGCACATTGCGCTTGTGGGCAAGTGTGATCGCGGGTCTAGTGGAATTGATATCCGTGTGGATACCGGCAATCATCACACGTAGAGGAAGGAACGGGGAAATGCTGATATAAACAAGCATTTCCCTGTTCTGCCTAGTGACACTGACACTGATCACAGCTCCCTGTATTCGGGAGCGGTGATCACTGTTGTGTCACATGTAGCCCATCCTCCCCACAGTTAGAATCACTCCCTAGGACACACTTAACCCCTACAGTGCCCCCTCCTGGTTAATCCCTTCACTGCCAGTCACATTTACACAGTAATCAGTGCACTGATCGCTGTATAAATGTGAATGGTCCCAAAATAGTGCCAAAAGTGTCCGATCTGTCCACCATAATGTCGCAGTCACGATAAAAATCGCTTATTACCGCCATTACTAGTAAAAAAAAAAAATTATTAATAAAAGCACCATAAAACTATCCCCTATTTTGCAGATGCAATAACTTTTTTGCGCAAACCAGTCAATAAACGCATATTGCGATTTTTTTTTACAAATAATATTTAGAAGAATACGTATTGGCCTAAACTAAGGAAAAACATTTTTTTATATATTTTTTGGGGATATTTATTATAGCAAAAAGTAAAAAATAATGTGTTTTTTTTCAAAATTGTTGCTATTTTTTTTGTTTATAGCGCAAAAAATAAAAACCACAGAGGTGATCAAATTCCACCAAAAGAAAGCTCTATTTGTGGGAAAAAAAAGGACGTCAATTTTGTTTGGGAGCCACGTGGCATGACCACGCAATTGTCAGGTAAATCGACGCAGTGCCGAATCGTGAAAAACACTCTGGTCTTTGGCCAGCCAAATGGTCCGGGCTGAAGTGGTTAATATATTTATTATTTTGGAACTGGTTCACATTTTGGAAGACCGCTACATTCCTTCTATTCTATATTTTTCTATTAATTTTTTCCTGTTCTTATCATCTTCTTATTTCACTTTTAAAATCTTACTGTATTCATTGCAATAATTCCATCTCAAATAAATTTTCTAATTTAAATTCCAATTAAATTGGTATATTTTCTTGATTTTCTAGACCATGATTGGGGCTTAGGTGGGTCTGTGTTTATGCCCCCCATGCCTGCCCCGGAGGAGTTTTTTGGTGCTTAGTCCTGGTATTATCTCTGAGACATGGCCTTCAGGCCCTGTTGGTAAGTGTTTCGGTGATCGCCATTATGATCTATTATTACCATATCTTTTAATTAGAGTATATATTATTATCTCATAGCTCCCAACTGTCCCTGATTTGGAACAAAGTCCCTCTGTCCCTCTGTCCTCCTCATTTGTCCCTCATTTTGGTCTGACCTATATAGTTGTATATAGACTTGTGCACAACGGAAAATGTTGTTTAGTTTCGGTTCGTTGTCATTCGTAAAATACATAATTTCGTTAAATTCGTTATGTTAATTCGTTTTCGGATAATTCGTTATTACTGTAGAGTGTCGATATTTGTTATACTGAATCTCGAATCATGTTGAATTCATTCGTTATATGCGCTATAATTTCTTTCATATTGGTTGAAATTCGTTATTTTTTTATTCGTGCATCCGAATGTCCGAAAGATGCAAAGTTCAGCCGAATTTCGATTCGTTACGAAACGAATTGCACATGTCTAGTATATAAAATGCATTTTTTATCTTTCAAAAAGTGTTTGCAAGTACTAAACCTTTCATCCAAATTCTAAATTGCTGCATTTGTAAATTTTAAAAGCCAGTATAAAGGAACAGTAGTGGTAATAAAAATCACTTGTGGGTTTAACTAATCTTTTTTTTTTGTTTAATTCTCCTTTAAGTGGGCGTGACAGGGGGCGTGTCCTATGCCTACATGCTTTTGCTAGTAGGTGTCACTCGTTCCCATCTCAAAAAGTTTGGAGGTATGTAGTCAATATTCTATATGTTGTTCTTGTGACCTTGTTGTGACAACTTTGGGCTTGTTTTTAATTTGGCACATGTGAGTGCAATAGCGTGGGATTGCTGAATCTTTTACTAAATATTTTTTTACTATATCACACTATTGAAGTGTTTTTTCATTTGCATGTGGAGCACTCACTTCTTGAGAAAAAAGTTTGAAGATCAATATTAATCCCTTTATGTGTGGGTTGAGGCGAGTTGAGCCAAACACGAGAGTGGGAGGCAAACGCAGCTGGTGAGTGCGAGTCTTTGCGGGGAGTGGAATCACAAGCACAGAGGTGTGGTGGATGATCACAAGAACAACATATAGAATATTTGATTTCACACCATTCATCGGATTTATTCACAGTTTATACGGACTATTTATTAGCACTCTAGTAATAGAGACTGGAATATTTTACACTTGGTGTTTTTTTTTGCAACGTGATTTGAAATATATGTGCTTATTCATTTATTTATATATATTTTTTCACTGATCACTAGGTATCAGTAATATTTGTTGATATCACTTGTATATTTATATTTCACCAATTGTTTATCATTCATTCACATGTTTGTTTGCTTATAAGTTTTTTATTTAGCACCATTATTTACTCCACTATTTCATTAGAGGTTTAAGTACTGGTTACACATTTGCTTTATTCACATGGCAGCTGTAGGAATTTCTATTATTATTTTGCACTTATCCAGGAGTGCAGTGTTGGTAACACAGGTGTGGGTGAAGTGTACTTGTGTACCATCAGTTTTGAATGTAGTCTATATTGCAAAAACATTGTTCTGTATTTTATTGTAGACAGGCTCATTTCTCCTCCTGAGGAAGCAAAGAAGGTCGCGAAACATGTAGACGGATGACTGCATATTGTATTCCCATTCATTATCATCTGGAATTTGTATTATTTGACCCTAGTGGTCATCAGAGGAAACAAGAGTGATTCAATATGAGCTAAAACTTGTGCAACTCCCACTTATCAATTTTTATTTTGTCAACCTTTATTCTTATTTGTGTTAAATTTCTTTAAGAATTGTAAAAAAAATTGTCATATTTTTAATACATTGTACAAACTCTGTGTTCTTTGGGCAACAAGATAGTCTATTTTCTTTCTTTTTGGAGCTTTTTTGCTTCTGTGTTTTTACTTTAGTCAATTATAGGGATGAGCCGAACACTTTAGTCAATTATAGGGTCGAACTTAAAGAGGAGCTCCACCCGCACCAAAAATATTAAAAGTCAGCAGCTACAAATACTGCAGCTGCTGACTTTTAATAAATGGACACTTACCTGTTCCAGGTTCCAGCGGTGTCGGCAGAATGTGACGAGCGACCGCTCGTCTCTCGGCTACCCCGCCGCCATCCTCTGTCAGGGAATCAGGAAGTGAAGACGCAGCGGCCTCACTGCCTGGTTCCCTACTGCGCATGCGCGCGTTGCGCTGCGTGTCTCTATTGGTCCCTGTTGTGTCCTGGGAACTGTGTTTCCCAAGACACAACGGGGCATCTTCAGATATGAGCGGGACAGCTCCGGCTATCTCGTCCCGGAAGTGGGTGCAGATACCTGTATTATACAGGTATCTGCACCCCCCTCCCCCCTGAAAGGGGCCAATTGGGGCACCGGAGGGGGGAAGGAATCCGATAAGCGGAAGTTCCACTTTAGGGTGGAACTCCGCTTTAAAGTGTAACAATAAAAAATGAAATATTCCTTTAAATATCATGCCTGGGGGGTCCCCTTAGTCTGCCTGTAGAGCAGTGCATCTTTCCCATGTTCATAACAGTACCACAGCAAAATTACATTTCTAAAGGAAAAAATGTCATTTAAAATTGCTTGCGGCTGTAATGTATTGCCGGATCCCGGTAATATAGATAAAAAAAGGCGTGAGTTCCCCCAGTCCATTACCCTTTGGGTATGAATATTAAGGGGAACCCTGTGCCAAAATAAAAAAAAAATGGCGTGCGGGCCCCCCCCCCCCAAAATCCATGCCAGGCCCTTCAGGTCAAAGCGTGGGGGTCCCCAAAAAATCCATACCAGACACTTATCCAAGCACGCAACCTGGCAGGCTGCAGGAACAGTGGGGGGACAAGAGAGTGCCCTCCCTGCTGAACCATACCAGGCCACATGCCCTCAACATGGGGAGGGTGCTTTGGGGTCCCCCCAAAACACCTTGTCCCAATGTTGTTGGGGACAAGGGCCTCTTCCCCACAACCCTTGCCTGGTGGTGTGGGGGTCTGTAGGCGGGGGCTTATCTGAATCTGGAAGCCCCCTTTAACAAGGAAAAAAAATATAGCACTCAAAAACATTAAAATGAACCAATCATAAGTGAAAATAATCAAAACATAAACATAAAGTCCATAAAAAAACTGAAACAAATGCTTCCCATCCGCTGTGCAGAAAAGTGCAAAAAGTGATTCAGAAATGTATCTAGCTAGCTAAATACATGTCTGGATTTACATATTATATCTCATACTCTCATGTGTTTTACACTTTATATCCATTTTGTGGTATAGGATCGAGATACCTCAATTAGGGTCTCCTTCCTAACACACTTGACTAGTAAGTCTGGAGGTCAATCCCATTATTTTAAACACTGTTCTGATATGTTAACAATCAATATGTATGTGTATATAGATTACATTTATGGACTATATTACCACTATTAATTATTGTTCTTATCTTACTAATCATGGTCCTATTGTATCTTAATAAATATATTTTTACTATTGATAGTTGGTTGTCCCTGAGTCTGTGTATTTTATACATGCGTAGGCAGGGCATTTTTTCTCAGAGAATAGGTGCAGGAACTCCCCCCCTTCAAAGTCACCCCTTGTCTCCGCCCCTACCCACCTTCGAGCACCGTCCCTTGGTTCCACCCCCTACCCACCTCCAGTACCGCCCCTTTTAGAGAATACAGAACCAAGTATCATTCTGTGGCGCTAAGTAATTTGTATAGAATTTGTTAGCAGCGAAATAGATCCCCTGTAGCCAGCAACAATAGATACCCCAGCAACAATAGTTCCCTCACACAACCTAGCCTTGTGTCTTTTATATCTGCCCGGAAATGTATTGAAATATTGTTATTGGATGACTATTCAAAATGTTCCTTTCTTACACACTTACAGCCACCTCAAGTATGACATTTATGATGGTAGCAATTCAATATTATTTTCTAGTCCGCAATACGCATTATTTGTAATCCCGTGTCATCTTGACGTTGCAGATTTACACACCCTGGAATAATTTATCGCCGGCGGTACGTGGCAGGTGAAATATCTGCTTCGCAGGCAGTTGCTTCTTTTGAAATTTTATATCTACAGTTTGCGATGGCAAGGTCATATTGCTCTTTCTTTATTTCTAAAGGTCAGCCTGACAAAGGAGAAGATCAGCGGAGAATCAATGAATCTTTCCAGTCTCCTGAGCCCTATAAATCCCTGTGACATCGGTGATCATGGCTCTAAATTCTCGCGCACCGAGGCTTCATTCTCTCTCGGTCAAAGTAAACTTTGCACAGCGGCCAGAAAACTGAAACTTTCCTAAGATAACAGATACAGTGCCTTGAAAAAGTATTCATACCCCTTTAAAGTTTCCACATTTTGTCATGTTACAACTAGGGTTGAGCGAACATTGAACCGGACTTTTGGGTTTTTGGGTCCCGAACCCGAACAATTTACTGTATGTTTGGGTTCGGGTTCGGTGTTCGGCAATGTAATGGCGCATTTTAAATTTTAAAAAGCTGCAGGGCAGCCAATCAACATTCGTTTAACTTGTGTGCCCATAGAAGCCATCACTGCCATGCCTACTAATGGCATGACTGTGATTGGCCAGTGCAGCATGTGACCCAGCCTCTATATAAGCTAGAGGCACACAGCACAGCACGTCACTCTGCTATAGATAGTGTAGGGAAAGGTTGCTGATGCTGCTTTGAGGGAGAGAATTAGATAGGAGTTCTGATTCAGAAATCTATTCTAATTACTCAGCGATCTACATTGATTTTCTTGTGTGGGTGCAGTGCACAATCTTTTTAAACTGCCCTGAGCCCAGTGCCAGAGAAAAGATAGATAGTGTAGGGAAAGGCTGCTGCCGTTTTGAGGGAGAGAATTAGATAGGAGTCCTGATTCAGAAATCGATTCTAATTACTCAGCGATCTACATTGATTTTCCTGTGTGGGTGCAGTGCACAATCTTTTTACACTACCCTGAGAGAAAAGATAGATAGTGTAGGGAAAGGCTGCTGCTGTTTTGAGGGAGAGAATTAGATAGGAGTCCTGCTTCAGAAATCAAATTCCTCAGCGATCTATCTTGATTTTCTTGTGTGGGTGCAGTGCACAATCTTTTTATACTGCCCTGAGCATAGTGCCAGAGAAAATATAACTTTTATCTGTCTGTTAGGTTGGCGTCGGCGGGCATTTTATGCAAGCTCAGTGCACCAGCACTGCAAATGTTACTGTGAGATACACACTTTAGATACTGTTGGTGTATTCTGTATCTGTAGGTGTGAGATACATCATTTAGATAGTGTTCTTCTATTGTGCTATTCAAAAAAAAATTTTTTAGGGCAAAACATTTTTTTTGGAATAACATTTTCTGCATATCTGTAGGTGTGAGATACACCCTTTAGATACTGTTGGTGTATTCTGCTATTCCAAAAACACCCATTTAGGGCAATAAAAATATTTTGCAGTGTTTTCTGCATATCTGTAGGTGTGAGATACACAATTTAGATAGTGTTCTTCTATTGTGCTATTCAAAAAAAAAAAAAAAATTCTACTATTCTAAAAACACCCATTTAGGGCAAGATCCTAAATTTGAGAAATATGAAGAGAACGTCAAAGAAGGGATGTGGCCCCAGT
>CM053038.1:70089372-70106068 GCA_028564925.1 Lithobates sylvaticus
CGTTAAATTTGTTTTTGGAATTTGCTATGTTTACTCGTATTTGAATCGATTTGAATTTTTGGAATTCAAATTAGAATCGATTTGAATCGTTTTCAAATTTGAATAGTTTCAAATTCAAATACTTTTCGAATTCAAATAGTTTTCCAATTTCCAAAGTGAATAAAATAGAATGTAAAATAAAGGAATAGAATTGAAAAAAATAATAGAATAGAAAAGAATATAACAGAAAATAAAAGAATATAATATAATAGAGTAAAACAGAACAAAATAGAATAGAAAATCAAAGAACAGAATAGAATGGAATAGAAAATAAATGAATAGAATAAAAAAATAATAGAACAAAATAGAAAGAATATAACCATCTTCTGCAATTCGAATAGAAAAGGATAGATTAGAAAAGAATATAATTAAAAAAACAATAGAATAGAATAGAAATCTAACCATGTCCCAAAATTCAAAAAGAATCAATTTGAATAGAATAGAAAAGAATAGATTCTAATCTATCATTTTCTATTCTTTTCTATTCTTTTCAAATTTGAATTGATTCTGTTAGAATTTTGGGAAATGGTTCTAATCTTTTTTATTGTATTCTATTGATTTTTTAATTCTATTCTTTTTCTATTAGTTTATTCTATTTTTTTTTCTATTCAATTAATTTATTTTCTATTCTATTCTATCCTATTCTTTTCAAATTCAAATTTATTCAATTCAAAATTTGAATTTCGGAAGATGGTTATATTCTCTCTATTCCATTCTGTTTTTTTTCCATACTATTCTGTTATTTTCTAGCCTATTCAATTATTTTCTATTCTATCCAAAATCAAATTAATTCTTTTTTATTATTTTATATTCTATTATGTTTTTAATTCTATTCATTTCTATTATAGTCTATTCTATTCTTTTTTTTCTATTCTATTATTTTCTTGTGTATTCAAATTCAAATTTATTCCATTTGAAATTCGATTTTCAGAAGATGGTTATATTCTTTTTTATTCTATTCTATTTGTTTCTATTCTATACTATTGTTATTTTCTAATCTATTCAATTATTTTCTATTCTATCCAATTTCAAATTAATTCTATTAGAATTTTGGAAACTGGTTATATTATTTCTATTCTTTTTTAAATTGTATTTGTTTCTATTCTATTCTTATTTTTTTCTATTCTATTATGTATTCAAATTCAAATTTATTCTATTTGAAATTAGACTTTCAGAAGATGGTTATATTCTTTCTATTTTATTCTATTCTTTTTTTGTTCTATTCTATTCTATTCTTTTATTTTCAATTTTTTTCTGCTTTAGTGTATTATATTCTATTTTTTTATTTTCTGTTATATTCTTTTCTATTAAATTTTTTACTATTCTATTCCTTTGTTTTCTATTCTATTTTGTTCTCTTTGGAAATTGGAAAACCTTTTTGAATTTGAAACAAATTTGAATTAGAAAACTACTGGAAATTGATTCGAAAACCTCTAAAGCAATCAACTACTGCTCCACTGGTTACCGAGGAGCCAGACTAATTTCCCTAGCATTGTATACTAGCTAGGAGGGCGCCGCGCTACATGTATTTTATTTTATCTGACTTGCTGAAATTCCACTTAAAGACGTTGTGTCAGAAATCCTATATATTTATCATATCAAGCTTCAAGGATAATTATTATTTTCCATAAAAGTGAAAGCAGAGATTGAAGAAGGAGATAGTATTAAACATATTGCTAACAAGCAGCAATAAAAAATATAGAACCTGTGAAGACAGCCAACGGTAAAGCCTAGTACACACGATCGGATTGTTGGCCAACAAAACCGTGGACAAAACCGTGGACTTTTGTCCAAAGGGGGTTGGCCCAAACTTGTCTTGCATACACACAGCCACACAATTGTTGGCCAACAATTACGAATGTAGTGACGTACTACGTGTTTTTTCAGCTCTTTAGCACCACCCTGTGGGCTCCTTCTGCTAATTTCGTGTTAGAAGTTTGGTAAATGTTGATTCGCACTTTTCATTTTGTACTTTTCAGTTCATTTCTGAACGGCCGTTCGTCAACCAGACATGATGCGGAATCGGAGGAGATAACATGTTATTTATTATTGGCCGTGGAGTTATTGCTTTGACATAAATTTTTGGGTTGAATATTGATTTGATTTGGTATATTTTCTATATTTTTGGATGCATAGAATGTACTTTTTGGTTAAGTTCTATAGGCAGATAGCATGTCTAATTTTATTTGTTTTCTTTTTTAATGCACAATAAAAAAAATTGTGGAGAATAATACAGTTTGGGAGTCGGCAGTTACATTTAAAAAATACAATGTAAAATTGACAAAGGACACCAACATAGTTGTATCTTTGATCTTAAAAACTACAGGATAATGGTGTTGTGGTAACTTGCCCAAAAAATAAAAAATAAATAATAATATTATTCTTTATATCACTAGAAAAAAAAAGCATTTGAAAATTTGTTTGCAATAACTCCATTAGTATCACCAGCAAAGCAGCTTCATTATTATCCCATTAAAGAAGAAGAGAATTATGCGCTGCATTTCGAGATTTCATAATTTGTGAATGTTAATTCTCCATTACAAACGCTAGTTTACAAGACCGACCGACCGCTTCCAGCTTGTCCTTACGGACTTGTGTACACACGCTCGGAAAATACGACAACACACATTTGTCCGTGGAAAATTTGAGAACCTGCGATCCAACATTTGTTTGCTGGAAGTCCGACAACAATTGTCCAATGGAGCGTACAAACGGTCGGATTTAACAGCCTGACATCGAACATTTCCCATCGGAAAGTCCGATGGTGTGTACGGGCCTTAAAGCGCCGTCCAATTTTTTTTTTTTGCGATGCTATGGATTGCAAGATGTTTTGTTAGTACTCACGTGTTCCTGTTCCCCGAGTCGTTGCGGCCGGTTTTCGTCCTGTAAAAAAGAAGAAGAATCATCCTTCCTGCTGGGGGCCATCTTGCCTGTGGGCATGTGAAACCCCACAGGCACTTTAGATGGCCCAGCATGCACCGCCGTTACTGCGCCGAGCTCGCGCGTGCGCAGTAACGGCAAAGTGCAGCTCACGTTCTCCGAAATCTGATGCAGATGTGCCGACATCTCGCGAGATTTCGGAAGATGTGTCCGAAATCTCGCGAGATTTCGGAAGATGTGTCCGAAATCTCGCGAGATTTCGGAAGATGTGGCCGAAATCTCGCGAGATTTTGGAAGATGCCCGCACAGACTCCTGGGATCAATGACACCAGATCCCAGGAGACAGTGCGGCATGACGAGGATCCCCGCACAGACCCCGCCCACCCCCGAAGAGACAGAAGACAGGAAGTCATCGATTACAAGGTAAGTGAAAAAAAAAAACACATTTCATTTAGTACTCTTTGCCTGATTTGGAAGGCAAAGAGATTTACTAAATTAAATGTGTGCCGAACCGCTTTAAGGATAGAAACAGAAAATGGGAAATTGTAGCGGTAGTTTGAAAAGTGGGTGCAGAATGGGGAACCTTGAAAGCGCCAGTACAATCCCTGACATATGCCAAAAATACTGATCCACCTCGACTGACAAATACCGGGTATAAACACAGTATAGAAAGGTGAGCACATAAAAGTGATGTGAGTGATGAGCCAGAAATTCTGCTAGAACCTTCGGGTCTGGTATGGATTTTTGAAGGAAACCCTCACACCAAAATATAAAACAAAAAATGGTGTGGGATCCCCACCAAAATCCAAACCAGACCTTTATCCAAGCATGCAGCCTGGCAGATCATGAAAAGGAGGGGGACAAGCGAGCATCCCCCCGGAACCATACCAGGCCACATGCCCTCAACATGTTGATGGGGACAAGGGCCTCTTCCCCACAACCCTGGCCAGTGATTGTGGGGGGCTGCAGGTGGGTGGTTATCGGTATCTGGAAGCCTCCTTTAACAAGGGGGCCCCCATATCCCGCCCCCCATGTAAATAAGTATGGGGGTACATAGTACCCCTACTTATTCACCCCCCAAAAAATGTGTAGTATAAAGAAAACACATTAGACAGTTTTTGACAATAATAAAAAAGTGATAAATACAGCGCTAAGAAAATACAATACAAGCAACTGCTAAAACTGAGATACACACAGATACAAATATACAATACAAAGTAGCAGCGCTGCTACTTTGTATTGTATCGTTTTTGATCCATCGGCAATCACGTCGCTGACCCAAAAAAAATAAAAAGTTCCACTCTCGCCGAAGGCTCCCGCCGACTGCCAGCTCCGTACAGTTCTTAACCACGTCAGCCCCAGAATAATTGGCTGATCAATGTTTAGGCCAATTTTTGCGATTCGGCACTTCGTCGCTTTAACTGACAATTGCGCGACTTTGAACCCAAACAAAATTGATGTAATTTTTTTTCCCACAAAAAGAGCTTTCTTTTGTGGTATTTGACCACCTCTGCGGTTTTTATTTTTTGCGCTATAAACAAAAAAAGAGCGACAATTTAAAAAAAAACACAATATTTTGTACTTTTTGCTGTAATAAATAACCCAAATTTTTTTTTTTAAGTACATTTTTTCTCAGTTTAGACCGATATGTATTCTTCTACATATTTTCGGTAATAAAAATTGCACAAAGCGTATATTGATTGGTTTGAGCAAAAGTTATAGCGTCTACAAAATAGGGGATAGATTTATGGCATTTTTATTATTATTTTTTTTTTACTAGTAATGGCGGCGATCTGCTATTTTTATTGAGACTGCAACATTGTACACATTGGACACTTTTGACACATTTTTGGTTCGATTGACAATCATACAGCGATCAGTGCTATAAAAATGCCCTGATTACTGTATAAATGCCTCTAGCAGGGAAGGGATTAACACTAGGGGGCGATCAAGGGGTTAACTGTGTTCCCTGGGTGTGTTCTAACTGTAGGGGGAGGAGACTGACTATAGGATATGACAGATCGTGGTTCCCAGCTCGTAGGATCTCACGATCTGTCTCTCCTCTCCTCACAGAACAGGGATTTGTGTGTTTACACACACACGTCCCTGTTCTGCCTCTCGTGCCTGCGATCGCTCGAGGCCGGTGGTCATCGCGAGCGCCGGTCACAAGCAATGGCACCCCCGCTGTGCAGCCCCTGCTATCCCCCTTAAAGGGAACGATGTGTAGCTACGACGGTTCGCTGGATCGTGCTGACCTGCCGCAGTATAATGACGGCGGCTGGTCGGCAAGTGGTTAAATAACTGAGAGGCAGGATCACCCGGTGATGTCACCAGGTGACCCCACCCCCTTGTGACATCATCAGCCAAGGGCATGCTTAGTTATTTAGGAACTGGCAGACAGCGGAGCTGGCAGAAGCCTTTGGCGCAAGCTGACTTTCTATTTTTTTTTTCGGGTCGGCGGTTGCGGAAGGTTTCGTGATTGAAGATGGAATTACACTGGGGGGGAAATTTTTTAAATGTTTTAAATAAAGGACTTGTCAAAGACTGTCTAATGTTTTTTTTTACACGACACATTTCTTTTGGGGGGGGGGTGAGTATGTAGCCAATACTCATTAACATGGGGGAGTTGGGATCTTGTTAAAGGGGGCTTCCAGATTCAGATAAGCCCCCCATCCGCAGACCTCCAAAACCTCCGGCCAGAGCCCCCCCACCCCAAAGCACCCCCCATGTTGAGGGAATGTGGCCTGGTATATTTCAGGAGGGAGGGGGGGGTGCTTGCTCGTCTCCTCCCTTTCCTGACTTACCGGGCTGCATGTTTGGATAAGGGTCTGGTATGGATTTTGGAGGGGAACACCACACCAAAATTAAAACAAAAAGTAGTGTGGGGTTCCCCTCAAAATCCATTCCAGAGGGCCATTCCAGAGGGCCTTGTATGCATTGGGAGGGGGGGCCCCACGCCATTTTTTTCCTGATTTGTTTTTACTGCTGGCAATGCTTTTTGTTACATTTAGCTGTCCACTGATGACTTAGCAGTTGTTAAGGGCTCCTTAACAACGCAGTTAATAATCATTCCCTAGGGACACATTTAACCCTTTGATTGCCCCTGATTTTAACCCCTTCCCTGCCAGTGTCAGTACAGTGACAGTGCATATTTTTAGCACTTATCACTGTATTAGTGTCACTGGTTCCCCCAAAAAAGTGTCAGTGTCCCTTAGTGTCTGATTTGCCTGCTGCAATGTCGCAGTCCCGCTATAAGTCGCTGATCACCGCCATTACTAGTAAAAAAAATAAATAAATAAAAATTCTGTATAATTTTCCCATAGTTTGTAGACGCTAAAACTTTTGCGCAGAGCAATCAATATATGCTTATTGGGATTTTTTTACCAATAATATGTAGAAGAATACATATCGGCCTAAACTGATGAATAAATTTGTCTTTGTTTTTTTGGGGGGGGGATATGTATTATAGCAAAAAATAAATTTCAAAATGGTTTCTCTTTGTTTTTTTTGTAGCGCAAAAAATAAAAACCACAGAGGTAATCAAATATCACCAAAAGAAAGCTGTATTTGTGGCAAAAAAGGACGTCAATTTTATTTGGGTACAGCATCGCACGACCGCACAATTGTCAGTTAAAGCGACGCAGTGCCATATCACAAAAAATGGCCTAGTCATTAAGGGAGCAAATCCTTTCAGAGCTGAAGTAGTTAAAACCACTTTAACCACTTTTACGTTAACCACTACTATTCCTTTATATTGGCTTCTGAAATTTACGAATGCAGCCATTTAGACATTGGATAAAAGGTTTAGCATTGGGAAACACTTGTTGATAAAATACACAACTATATATATATATATACAACTATATAGATCAGACCAAAATGAGGGTCAAATGAGGAGGAAAGAGGGGCTTTGCCAAATTAGGGACAGTCCCTCGAAATCCGGGACAGTTGTGAGCTATGCTAGTGACACCTACTGGCAACTGTCAGAACTCACAACCCAACTGAAGCTTATAGAAAAACCAGGTGAAGAACTACACAATTAGCCTGGGTTGACTACCACCCAGGCCAAAAAATAAATTTAGGCTAGTAGCCCCTGTTAAAGACAAGGGTTCTACACTATGACACGCTCTTTTTTAATGAGATTGTTGTATTCACCTGTATTTATTTGCATTCACTTATTTTGAGCTGGGCTCAGCCCTTCCTTCTCTGAGCTGGCCACTCAGCTGTCGGCTAATTGCCAGCTCCTATCTCTCCACAGTTACTCAGCTGTTGATGATATCCTGCTCGTCAGTCCTGCCTACTTAAGCCGTCCAGTCCAGAGGAGCTCTGCCTTCGCCGTGGTCAACATCACAGAAACTCCTGCGATCCTGTTCAAGACTTGCTTTGCTGACATCCCTTCTGGCTCCAGATCCTGCTTGCTGTTCCATTAAAATTGATCCCTGACTTCTGGCTTGGCTGACTATCCGTTCCGGTTACTGAACTTTGGCTATGTTTTGACTACATTTGTTCTTTTTACTTTTATTATTAAACAAGTGTGGATTAACTGTACTTCTGTCCCGGCCTAATTTCATGGTTTCTGACAGAGCACTTTTGAATCCACAGATTTTTACCGCCCTCCAACCGCTAATGTGAACAAGCCCTAAAAGAAGAATCTTCACGCATCATCTTAGATCCCAGTATGCCCTTCAATGGTTTTGTTTTTGGAAGATACATTGAGATATTATTGAAGAAATGTGGTACATCTTCTATACAGGTCCTCTTTGTCTTCTCATCATCTTCTGGCATTTTAAGATGTTTTCGCTCTGGACTCTTCTCGCAGAAGAACGAGGCACTTGTGATTTTAATTAGTAGCATTTATTGAGGTGGAACAAAAGCTGCAGCCCCAGATGTTCAGATTTAGCAATACAGATGTTAATTAAGGTGATTAGAGCAGCAGAACCGCCTCAGGAACAGGAATTTTGTGATGGTTGTAAATTGAACAAGTAACATCTAACTTGGATGCTAAAAGACGTATCTCCCTGTGTTCTCTACACAGCACACCGTGACAATCTAATGATATTATTTATTACTGTACCTACAGCAATTACAGTTTAAAGCAGAACAGCAGGCCAAAATCGAAATGAATGTTCTGCACTACTTATATGTGTTTATTTCTGTGTTGTATTGAAATGTGTGAGGTTACCGATGTTTTTAAGTATGCTGACATCTAGTGGTGGTTTTGAGTGACTATAACTTGTTTACTATGGAATTTGGTAGTAACCTCTGTCCTCCCCTCCTGTTTAGTGTTAGTTCACTTCTAGCTAGACCTTCTCTGTTTCATCCAGGTTAAGTTCTTTGCAGAGACAGGGCTTAGGGAAGCTATTGTCTTTTTACACCTCAGGAGACTGGAAAAACACAACCTCTACTGCAATTATCGGAAGTAAAATTGCATTGGATTCATTTTTTTTTTCTTAATTTGCAGATTTTGAATCCAATCATTACTACTAGGCTGTTTGGCTGACTAAATCTCCTGCTAACAACTTTGGGCTAAACATAATGTAAATCACAATGATCACATCTAATGGTACTTCTCTTGAATTGTTATCGGTCTGATACCTGGACAGGCTGACATTTCTCTTTGTCAGGGCTGGGCTCAGCCCTTCCTTCTCTGAGCTTGCCGCTCAGCTCTCGGCTAATTTCCAGCTCCCATCTCTCCACAGCTACTCACCTGTTGATGATTTCCTGCTCGTCAGGCCTGCCTACTTAAAGAGGAAGTAAAGCCTCTTTTAAAAAAAAAAAAAAAAAAACGTAACCTGCAAGGCAAAGGCATAATGAGCTAGTATGCATAGCATACTAGCTCATTATGAATAACTTACCTGAGAATGAAGCCCCCGTAGCGGTCCTCATCCTCGTCCTTCTCCGCCGCCATCACTACGGGAGTGATTTCCGGGTCTCGCAGCTCCAGCGCTGTGATTCGCTGGAGCGGCGATGACGTCACTTCTGCGCATGCGCACGAGAGTGTCATATTGCTGTGATCTCGGCATGCGCATGCGCCGTAGATAGCGGTGCCCTTTCTTTTCTAAATATCTCCTAAACCATGTAGGTTTAGGAGATATTTATTGGACCTACAGGTAAGCCTTAATCTAGGCTTACCTGTAGGCCAAAGTTGTCCCAGAGGGTTTACTTCCTCTTTAAGCCGTCCAGTCCAGAGGGTCTCTGCCTTCGCTTTGGTCAACATCACAGAAACTATCTCCTGTAATCCTGTTCAAGACTTGCTTTGCGACATCTTTCTGGTTCCAGATCCTGCTTACTGTTCCACTATATTGGTCCCTGACTTCTGGCTTTGCTGACTATCCGTTACGGTTACTGAACATTCGCTATGTTTTGACTACGTTTGTTCTTTTTACTTTTATTATTAAGCAAGTGTGATTCTACTGTACTTCTGTCTCGGCCTGATTTCATGGTTTCTGTCACTCTTCTTCCCTTTGCTTGGTATTGAGGTGGTCCTGTAAAAATGGTGTGCTTTAGGCTAGCACACATCCAGCCAATGAGGATATTTTCTAGCCTTCTGCTATATAGAAAGATGATCCACACACCAAGATTTGCTCTTTAAAAATCCTCATCTTTATTCAGAAACCACAGTCCACGACCACAGCTAAAACATAGTTTCAGTCTATGAGGCCTTAATCATAACTACATTTAGACACAAAACTTTGAACTATATAGTGGCTCTACATATCACAGGCTCCACCCATTAGTTGTCCTAATTAATTATAGGCAATTAAAAACAGGCAAGATCAATTCTAGTATATACTAGGGAGTCCCATGTGTGTGCCACTAATGTTCACAAACTACATAATAATGATAGATGTAAAAAAAAAAAATCAAAATAGATAACAAAAATAATGTATAAAACAGTAGTGAAAATTATTTAAAAAAAATTATAGAGAGAATATTATAATATTAGAATATTAGAATTATATATAATTATATATTTATATATAATTTTTTTTTTTTTTATTAATTATATATTTATATATAATTATAGAGAGAATTATAGAGAGAATCATTTTCACTATTGTTTTATTTATGTTTGATATCATCAGCTGCATCATTAGTGGCTGAACTCGTGCCTGATCCATATGATTTTCAGGTCAATCCAGGGGTTGTGCTTAAATATTTTATCTCTCAGTCAGAGACCTCAGCCCCCCTTTACATCACCGCCCCCCCCCCTTTACAGAACAGCTCCCCTGCTTTTTTACATTTTTATTAATAATTTTTTTTTATTAGTAATGGCGGAGATCTGCGATTTTTTTTGTGACTGCGACATTATGGCGGACACATCGGACATTTCACACATCAAGTTTTTTACCTTAATGCTTTAAATAAAACCCCTCCTTCACATCACAGCCCCACTTTACATCACAGTCCCCTTCACATAAAAGCCCCCCTTTACAGCACCCCCTCCATTATATCACAGCCCCCTTTACATCAAGATTACCTCCTTTACATCCTATTCCCCCTTAAGATCAATATCTCCCCCCTTTACATCAAAATTTCTCCCTCACAGTCCTCCTTCCCATCACAATCTCCCCCTTTACATCACAGTCGCCCTTTACATCAAGATTCCTCCCTTTACATAAAGTCTCTGCTTCACATCAAGATCCCCCTTTACAGCACAGTCCCACTTCCTAACACCCCAGTACCCATTAGCATCATGGTCTCCCCTAATTACATCCCAAACTTTACAATAACATTCCCCCTTCACATCACAATCCCCCCCATTACATCACACTCTCTCCTTGCATCACAGCCCCCCTTCACAGCCCCCTTCCTTTACATCACAGTCCCCCTTTAGTTTAAAGTCTCCCCTTCACATCAAAAAACCCCAATTACATCACACTTCCTCTTGCATCACAGCCCCTCTTCATATCAAGTCCCCCCTTTACAGCACAGCCCCCCCCCTTTATATCACAACTCCTCTTTACATCACGATTACCTCCTTTACATCCCAGTCCCCCTTAACATCAAGGTTCCCTCCACCCTTTACATCCCAGTCCCTCCTTTACTCCAAAGTTTGTCCCTCACAGTCCTCCTTCACATTGAGATCCACCCTTTACATCCCAGTCCCTCCTTTACTCCAAAGTTCGTCCCTCACAGTCCTCCTTCACATTGAGATCCACCCTTTGCAGAACAGCCCCTCCCTTTACATCACAGTCACACTTTATATCAAGACCTCCCCCTTTACATAAAGCCTCTCTTTTACATCAAAGTTCCTCCTTTACATCAAAATCCCCCTTAACAGCACAGCCCGCTTCCTTTACATCCCAGTCCCCCCTTAACATCAAGATCCCTCCCCCTTTACATCCCAGTCCCCCGTTTACATCAACATTCCTCCCTCACAGTCCTCCTTCACATCAAGATCCCACTTTACAGCACAGCCCCCTCCCTTTACATCACAGACCCCCCCCTTTACATAAAGCCCCCCCTTTACATCAAAGCTCCTCCTTTACATCAAGATCCCCCTTTACAGCACAGCCCACTTCCTTTACATCCCAGTCCCCCCCTCAACATCAAGATTCCTCCCCCTTTACATCCCAGTCCGGAGTCTCTATGATCTATGAGGCCAGGTGCGATTTTATGACGTCCAGAAAAATTCCCCGAAAAAATGGCGCCGCCTCAGCTGGAAAGCTGAGATTTTTTTTTCTTTGATTTCAACAAAAAAATATATACATAAAAAAAAAAAATGTGGCTCGATGGACTCGATGGACCACTTGGTCTTTTTTCTGCCATCGCTTTTCTATGTTTCAAAGTATCAGAGTGGAAATTTCCTAGCTCAGGAATATAAATAATTTGTGACATTTTACCAGAGGGAGACCGTTCTATAAATGTTGCAATAGTAGAATGTTTTTATAGTTTCACAATATTCCTGCGTGCCTTCATTCATAGAAAAACTCACACTCTTTACAACGTAAAAAAAATAAAAAATAAAAACACAAAATTCTAGTGCCTAATATTGCAAAATCAAATCAATAGTTTATATTTATTTATATAAAACATATTTATTAATATTAGTTAAATAACACATTTTTTTATGCATTGGCTACTTTTGAGATAAATACTGCAAGAGTTATGTTAAGGCAAAAATTAATGCGGTATTTATATCTTAGTGAATTGTCCCCTCTGACCAGTAACTTTGTAGAGAAGTGTATTTTGCCGCCTTAAAGCGGTTGTGCACACATTTCATTTAGTAAATCTCTTTGCCTTCCAAATCAGGCAAAGAGTACTAAATGAAATGTGTTTTTTTTTTTTCCACTTACCTTGTAATCGCTGACGTCCTTTCATCTGTCCCTTCGGCGGTGGGCGGGGTCTCTGCGTCGATCGTCGTCACGCCGCACTGTCTACTGGGATCTGGTGTCATTGATCCCAGGAGTCAGTGCGGACATCTTCCAAAATCTCGCGAGATTTCGGCCACATCTTCCGAAATCTCGCGAGATGTCGGGCACATCTTCCGAAATCTCGCGAGATGTCGGCAGATGTGCCGAAATCTCGCGAGATTTCAGAGAACGTAAGCTGCACTTTGCCGTTACTGCGCACGCGCGAGCTCGGCGCAGTAACGGCTGTGCATGCTGGGCCATCTGAAATGCCTGTGGGGTTTCACATGCCCACAGGCAAGATGGCTCCCAGCAAGAATACATTTTTAAAAAATATTTTATAGGATGAAAACCGGCAGCAATCAATTAAGAACATGGAACACGTGAGTCCCCCAATTTACCTCCTAATCCTATGCATTACATAAAAAAAAAAAAAAACACAGTGCAGAACCGCTTTAAGTCAATCCTTCAGAAATGCTGTATTTTATGAACCCTTCCAAAGTTTGAACGCATTTTTTTTTTTTAACATATGTGAAGTTTATTTACTTAAGTAGTTCGCTAACAGTTCCTCTTAGACTTGCGCTTACCTTAATTGCACGCATAAATCATAATCTAACATAAGTGGTGATTTAATGTGCGATACATTGAGATTCAGCCAGACGCCTACCAATTACACCGAGCGCCTTCCATAACAGCCTAACGTACAAAATTTAATTCAAAGCTTGATTACTGAAACACTTGGCAATTTGAGAACATTGATTAGTCATTTAAGATGATGAAACAAAGATGGATGTAAAACATGCAATCCTACATCAAAAAGTATGGAGGTGGGGGATGATGGCACAAAAAAGGAAAAAAGGTGTGCTAGGAGGACTTTATTATAAGTGGAATGGCTGATGGAGCACAGTTCTATACTTTGGAAAGATATTTGAAGAAAATTAAATGAGAAAATGTAATATTCTGTCATAGATGTGCATGATGAAAATGTGTGTTTGTTACCCTGATTTCTACCATTAAAAAAAAAAATATATATATATATATATATACAGTGGCTTGCGAAAGTATTCGGCCCCCTTGAACTTTTCAACCTTTTGCCACATTTCAAACATAAAGATATAAAATTTTTATTTTTTGTGAAGAATCACCAACAAGTGGGACACAATTGTGAAGTGGAACGAAATCTTTTGGATTTTTGAAACTTTTTTAACTAATAAAAAAATGAAAAGTGGGGCGTGCAAAATTATTCGGCCCCCTTGTGTTAATACTTTGTAGAGCCACCTTTTGCTGCGATTACAGCTGCAAGTCGCTTGGGGTATGTCTCTATCAGTTTTGCACATCGAGAGACTGAAATTCTTGCCCATTCTTCCTTGCAAAACAGCTCGAGCTCAGTGAGGTTGGATGGAGAGCGTTTGTGAACAGCAGTTTTCAGCTCTTTCCAAAGATTCTCGATTAGATTCAGGTCTGGACTTTGACTTGGCCATTCTAACACCTGAATACGTTTTTTTGTGAACCATTCCTTTGTAGATTTTGCTGTATGTTTGGGATCATTGTCTTGTTGGAAGATAAATCTCCGTCCCAGTTTCAGGTCTTTTGCAGACTCCAACAGGTTTTCATCCAGAATGGTCCTGTATTTGGCTGCATCCAACTTCCCCTCAATATTAACCATCTTCCCTGTCCCTGCTGAAGAAAAGCAGGACCAAACCATGATGCTACCACCACCATGTTTGACAGTGGGGATGGTGTGTTGAGGGTGATGAGCTGTGTTGCTTTTACGCCAAACATATAATTTTGCATTGTGGCCAAAAAGTTCGATTTTGGTTTCATCGGACCAGAGCACCTTCTTCCACATGTTTGGTGTGTCTCCCAGGTGGCTTGTGGCAAACTTTAGACGAGACTTTTTATGGATATCTTTGAGAAATGGCTTTTTTTCTTGCCACTCTTCCATAAAGGCCAGATTTGTGCAGTGTACGACTGATTGTTGTCCTATGGACAGACTCTCCCACCTCAGCTGTAGTTCTCTGCAGTTCATCCAGAGTGATCATGGGCCTCTTGGCTGCATCTCTGATCAGTCTTCTCCTTGTCTGAGCTGAAAGTTTAGAGGGACAGCCAGGTCTTGGTAGATTTGCAGTGGTCTGATACTCCTTCCATTTCAAAATGATCGCTTGCACAGTGCTCCTTGGGATTTTTAAAGCTTGGGAAATCTTTTTGTATCCAAATCGGCTTTAAACTTCTCCACAACAGTATTACGGACCTGCCTGGTGTTTTCCTTGGTCTTTATGATGCTCTCTGCGCTTTCAACAGAACCCTGAGTCTATCACAGAGCAGGTGCATTTATACAGAGACTTGATTACACACAGGTGGATTCTATTTATCACCATCAGTCATTTAGGACAACATTGGATCATTCAGAGATCCTCGCTGAACTTCTGGAGTGAGTTTGCTGCACTGAAAGTAAAGGGGCCGAATAATTTTGCATGCACCACTTTTCAGTTTTTTATTTGCTAAAAAAGTTTAAAATATCCAATAGATTTCGTTCCACTTCACAATTGTGTCCCACTTGTTGGTGATTCTTCACAAAAAAATGTATATCTTTATGTTTGAAGCCTGAAATGTGGCAAAAGGTTGAAAAGTTCAAGGGGGGCGAATACTTTCGCAAGCCACTGTATATATATCTATATATATATATATAGATATATATATAGATATTTATTTATATATTTATTTTTTAGGTGTTTCCTTCCTCTCCTTAGCTCTTTTCCTCTTCTTTTTTATATCTTCTTTTTTATTTCTTTTTACTCCCTCTTCCTAACCATTTTCCCCTCCCTTTTCTTTTCCTCCCCTTCTTTCCTTTCTGTACCCTTCTGTTTTCTTAATTTTTCCTGTCCCCTCTTCCCCTTTTCTCCTCTCTCTCTCCTATTCTCCTCTCCCTCTTTCTCCCCTTTAAAAAATTACTTGTTCCATTTTTTCTTTTTTTTTCCTTTTCTTTTTCTTTTCTGTCTATTGCATGTCGAACTATCCCTGAAGAAGGAGTATAAAAAGACTCCGTAACGCGTAGGCAATATCGAATGCATATTTTTCATTGTTATATATTTCTTTGAATACATATATTTCTGTGAGTGTTACGAAATATTACGCACTCAAGAACAAATTGTACAGTCATTTTTAAATACATGATGTTTTGCACGTAACTTTATTTGTTTTTTTGAGAATTGTCAAATAAAAATCCTTTATATTTTTTATAAAATTGTATGTGTCACAGTTCATGTTTATAAAGTCACGCCCTGTAAGGGGAAATTTTGTACCATATTCAAGATTGGGATGTTGGCTGATATTTAGCAGAATCCGTTACAACCTCCATATTTTTTGATATTTCTTTTTTATTTATTAAAGTGTATTTTCTCCCAAAAAATTGCATTTGAAAGACCGCTGCGCAAATACAGTGTGACATAAAATATTGCAACGATTCTCTAGAGTCTCTGATAAAAAAATAGATGTTAACTTGTAAGCTACAAATGTCCAAAAATGGTCTTAAAGTAGTTAAAAAAAAAAAAAAAAGATGATTGAAAATTACTTTTGAAATGACAATATTATGGTAAAGCTTCTATGAGATTTTAATGATTGGGCTGCAGCTCCTTCATGTAATATTAGGAAATGTAAGAAAGGGGGGGATGCTGGTGTATAGAATAAGTCCATTTTAAAAAGGGAATGTTCCTGCTAATTGATAACGGCCGGCAATTCTAACAAATTCAGCAATTGCAGGTTGGAAAAAAACTTCACCTTAAAATTCAAAAATTGGATTACTATTTGAAGACGGATTTTCTTCCTTTTAAATATCGTTAAGTTGGCTGTGAAGAAAGTTAAACTCGGTCCTTATCGGTGGTATTAAATCTTCCCAGTTCTATAGCGGGATTAATCCTATTCCACAGAGAAGACTATTTCCCTTCGTACGCTGAGCTCTGCGATAACCTCTCCCAATCGGGGACCCGGCGTGAGCTTATCAAGTTATCAGCTGGACATAGATAGGAACTCGCCGGCTTCATCTCTGTGCGGCCTGATCGGGGCAGAGGGCGTTCAGGAGGGTCACGACAGCCCGCGGATCCAGGCTTTTCCCCAGCCACAGGTAGCAAACTGTTTATATAAATGTTTATATGCTCTCTGTTATCCTTTTACTCACTAATATATATATACAGTGGGGAAAGTATTCAGACCCCCTTAAATTTTTCACTATTTGTTATATTGCAGCCATTTTCTAAAATCATTTAAGTTTATTTCTTTCCTCATTAATGTACACACAGCACCCCATATTGACAGAAAAAAAACAGAATTGTTGAAATTTTTGCAGATTTACTAACCACTTCCCACCTGGCCACTGCACATAAACAGCCGGGTGGGCTATCTCTCCTTCTGAGTGGACGTTCAGGAAC
>CM053038.1:70106547-70129047 GCA_028564925.1 Lithobates sylvaticus
CCCACAATGGATGCCAATCAGTGCCATCACTGATTGGCATGCATTTTTTGGCACTGATTGGCATCCATCAATACAAAACAGTACCCATCCGTGCCACCTATCAGTGCCCATCCATGCCACCTATCAGTGCCCATCCATGCCCATCTGTGCCACCTATCCATGCCCATCTGTGCCCATCCGTGCCAGCTATCAGTGCCAATTTGTGCCACCTATCAGTGCCCATCTGTGTCGCCCATCCGTGCCGCCCGTCAGTGCCCATAAATGCCACCTCAGTGCCAACTCATCAGTGCCGCCTTATCAGTGCCCATCAGTGCAGCCCCATCAGTGCCAATTTTCGGTCTTTTTTTATTTGTTCAGCAAAAAATAAAAACCGCAGAGGTGATCAAATACCACCAAAACAAAGCTCTATTTGTGGGAAAAAATGTAGGTACAGTGTAGCATGACCGCGCAATTGTCATTCAAAGTGTGAGAGCGCTGAAAGCTCAAAATTGGTCTGGGCAGGGAGGTGTTTAATTGCCCAGTATTGAGGTGGTTAAAAGTAAGATGACAAACACTGGTTCTAAATATAGTATTTAATGTATGTATTTAATATTCATATTCACTTTAAGTTAAAACAGTCTCTTCTGATATGTTTTATCTCAAAGATCTTTCACCAATTTTCTTACCCGTCTCCAAAACTATACACAGTATTCTAAATGAGGTTTAACTAAAGATCTATATAGAGCAGTGATGGCAAACCTTGGCACCCCAGATGTTTTGGAACTACATTTCACATGATGCTCACGCACTCTGCAGTGTAGTTGAGCATCATGGAAATGTAGTTCCAAAACATCTGGAGTGCCAAGGTTCACCATCACTGATATAGAGGAATCAGGACCCCCTTCCTCCTGCTGGTGACCCCTCTAGTGATATAAAGATCTATATAGGGGATTCAAGACCTCCTTCCTCCTGATGGTGACCCCTCTAGGGCTATAAAGATCTATATAGGGGAATCAGGACCTCCTTCCTCCTGATGGTGACCCTACTAGCAGGGCTGTCTTAATGAGAGGGGCCCAGGGGCCCCAGCTGCATGGGGGGCCCCTGCACTTTCCCCAAAGCAGCTGGTCCTTGAGCCCACGCTGCCCCGAAATTGGGGGCCCCATGATGGCACTGAGAGTGATGGATACACAGGGGAGGCAGGCTGGCAGCAGTGCCCCGTGCTGTGCAGAACGATACCTATTTCACAGCCAGCAGGGAGGGGCAGGGCCAGAGCACCAGTGATGCTCTGACTACACCCCATGCAGCTTGAATGCTCGGGACTCGAAGTCTGCGGGGTAGGAGCTGGAGTGGGAGCTGCTAACCCGGCAGCACTGATAGCCCGCCTGCAGAAGTAGCATTGTGGATGGTGTCATGGTGAGCCCAGCTGTCCAGCACTGTTTGCACCGAAAGGCTTGGAAAGCCCGAAGGGATTCTCCCTCCTCTGCCCCTCCTTCTGCCTGCTTTATTGGTATAGGTGAGTGCAGTGCTGGAGGTGGGCACAGAGCCAAAAGTTTACATGCACTGTATCTCCACTGGAAAAGGGGGTACTACATGGATGGAATAATTGTGCTGGGGGATATCAAGTGTATATGGGGGAAACCAATGCTGAGGGGGGATCTGGGGGGTATAGGGGGTAGCAATGCTTGGGGTAGCTATAGTGCTAGAGGTATCAGGCATGTAGAGAGGCCAAAGTGTAGGGGGTATCAGGGATGTAGTTGGGGGTCACAATACAAGGGGTATCTTATGGTATATGGTTACAGTGCTGGGGGGGGGATATCTGGGGTGTAGAGGGGTCAGAGTGCTGGAGGGGATATCTGGGGTGTAGAGGGGTCTGAGTGCTGGGGGGGATATATGGGGGGTAGAGGGGTCAGAGTGCTGGGGGGATATCTGGGGTGTAGAGGGGTCAGAGTGCTGGGGGTATATCTGGGGTGTAGAGGGGTCAGAGTGCTGGGGGGATATATGGGTCAGAGTGCTGGGGGGATATATGGGGTGTAGAGGGGTCAGAGTGCTGGGGGGGATATCTGGGGTGTAGAGAGGTCTGAGTGCTGGGGGTGTAGAGGGGTCTTAGTGCTGGGGGGGATATATGGGGTGTAGAGGGGTCAGTGTGCTGTGGGGGATATCTGGGGTGTAGAGGGGTCAGAGTGCTGGGGGGATATCTGGGGTGTAGAGAGGTCTGAGTGCTGGGGGTGTAGAGGGGTCTTAGTGCTGGGGGGGGGATATATGGGGTGTAGAGGGGTCAGAGTGCTGGGGGGATATCTGGGGTGTAGAGGGGTCAGAGTGCTGGGGTGGATATCTGGGGTGTAGTATTTTCCCACTGTTTCCTTGCTGTACAGAATGATTGTTCATGTAGTTAATGCGGAGCTCCACCCAAAAGGGGAAGTTCCGCTTGTCTGCCTTCTACCTACTTGATGTCTGTTTACCTGCACTGTCTCCATTATAGGGGTCCCAGAGCATTACTTTGCCCAGAGGCCCATGATGCTATTAAGACGGCCCTGCCTACTAGTGATATAAAGATCTATATAGAGGAATCAGGACCTCTTTCCTCCTGATGGTGACCCCTCTAGTGATATAAAGATCTATATAGAGGAATCAGGACCTCTTTCCTCCTGATGGTGACCCCTCCAGTGATGCACCCCAGAATTCTCTTCATTTTCCCCAATGCCTGACCACACTGTTTGCTCATTTTACAATCATCTGAAATAAGCTTTTTTCTCTGCAACTCTGTCCAACACTGTACCCCAATATTGTTCCCTATCAGAGGATGCTTTTTCCTGATTTGCATTATTTTGCATTTAGAATTGTTGATCTGCAGTTTCCGATGCTTTGACCAATCTTCCAGCATTGCCGCACATGCTCCTTGTACAGCAGTTTTGCACCATGCCTGCGAGCAGCGCTCTAGGTGATAAGTGCATGCCACCCATACAAAGCAGAGCGTCTTAGTCTCTTCCCTCCACCTCTCCTCTCCTCCTCCTCTGCTCCACAGTACCACAGAGGGAGGGGGTGGGGGGGCTGCATGATGTCACTTCCACCAGCTCTGGCATATATAACCCAATGCTGCAGTGCTCACTAGGCACCAAGAGTGAACAGGGGAGGGAGGAAGGTGGTTATGCTCCTCATCCTCTTAGGCAGATATCTCTAATCTGCCTCCTCTGTCTTCTTCTCCAGTCCTCTCGCCTCCAGTAACATTGTCCCTTTGTATTTTGTGTAGGGATCAGACACACGAGGAGTGATTGCAGCATTTCCCAGTAGACTGCAGCCAGCCGGATCCCAGGATGCTCTCTGTAGGAGTCCTGTCCCTCGCCCTGTGTGCGGCACAAGGTAGGTGCCAATATGTGTGTGTGTTGGGTGCCAATGGGGGGACGCTGTGCTGTCTGCAGTCTCTGTCCTTTCAGCACCAAGGACAGCGGCTGGGGATGGTACTGCATCTTCAGCACCTCCTTGGGATGACCTGCGGCAGACACGGCTAAATAGGATTACAGATGGACTTTCCAAGGGGGTTTGGATGGAAGTCTGCGCAGGGAGCCAATTCTGAGGCTCATATTACAAGTATTGTACAAGGTCACCTTTTATTGGGTGCCTTCCTGTGTGCCAGCATTAGGACCCTTTCACTGCCAGGGGACATCTCAGCATCTGGACCCCATCACTGCCAGGGGACACACATCTCAGCATTGGGGCCCCATCACTGCCAGGGGACACACATCTCAGCATCGGGGCCCCATCACTGCCAGGGGACACACATCTCAGCATTAGGATCCCTTCACTGCCAAGGGACACACATATCAGCATCGGGGCCCCATCACTGCCAGGGGACACACATCCCAGCATCAGGACCCCATCACTGCCAGGAGACACACATCTCAGAATAGGGCCCCATCACTGCCAGGGGACGCACATCTCAGCATCGGGGCCCCATCACTGCCAGGGGACGCACATCCCAGCATTAGGACCCCATCACTGCCAGGGGACACACATCCCAGCATTAGGACCCCATCACTGCCAGGAGAAACACATCCCAGCATCAGGACCCCATCACTGCCAGGAGACACACATCCCAGCATCAGGACCCCCATCACTGCCAGGAGACACACATCCCAGCATCAGGTCCCCATCACTGCCAGGAGACACACATCCCAGCATCAGGACCCCATCACTGCCAGGAGACACACATCCCAGCATCAGGTCCCCATCACTGCCAGGAGACACACATCCCAGCATCAGGACCCCATCACTGCCAGGAGACACACATCCCAGCATCGGGACCCCATCACTGCCAGGGCACACACATCCGAGCATCGGAGCCCCATTACTGCCAGGGGGACACACAACCCAGCATCAGGACCCCCATCACTGCCAGGTGACACACATCCCATAATCAGGACCCCATCACTGCCAGGTGACACACATCCCATAATCAGGACCCAATCAAAGCCAAGGAACACACATCTCAGCCTTAGGACCCCCATCACTGCCAGGGGACACACATCCCAGCATAAGAAACCCATCAATGTCAGGGGACACACATGGCAGCATCAGGACCCCCATTACTGCCAGGGGACACACATACCACCATCATGACCCCCATTACTGCCCAGGGACACACATCAAAATATCAGGACCCCCCATCCCTGCTAGGGGACAGGACACACATCCCAGCATCAAGACTCTCAACACTACCAGGAGACACACATCCCAGCATAAGGACCCCCATCACTGCCAGGTGACACACATCCCATAATCAGGACCCCCATCACTGCCAGGTGACACACATCCCATAATCAGGACCCAATCAAAGCCAAGGAACACACATCTCAGCCTTAGGACCCCATCACTGCCAGGGGACACACATCCCAGCATAAGAAACCCATCAATGTCAGGGGACACACATGGCAGCATCAGGACCCCCATTACTGCCCAGGGACACACATCAAAATATCAGGACCCCCCATCCCTGCTAGGGGACAGGACACACATCCCAGCATCAAGACTCTCAACACTACCAGGAGACACACATCCCAGCATAAGGACCCCCATCACTGTCGGGGGACATAGATTCCAGAAAGAGAACCCCATAGCTACCAGAGGACCCACCCCAGCATCAGGACCTCCTTCACTGACCAAAGACCATATCTGCCAGGGGACACACATCCCAGTATTATAACACCCATCATTACCAGGGCACACACATCCCAGTATTATAACACCCATCATTACCAGGGGACAAACATCGCAGAATAAGGAGCCCCACCACTACCAGGGGACGTACATTGCAGCATAAGGACCTCCATCACTGCCCTGGGACACACATCCCAGAATCAGGACCCAAACACTGACCATGGATATGTATCCTTGCAACAAGACCCCCCATCACTGACCGGGCGACACATCCCAGCATTGAACCCCCATCAATGCCAGGGGACACACATCCCAGCATCAGGACCCCCATCACTGACCAGTGGCAGGTGACAAATATCCCAAACATTAGGACCCCCATCAATGCCAGGGGACACACATCCCAGCATCAGGACCCCATTACTGCCAGGGGACACACATCCCAGCATCAGGACCCCATTACTGCCAGGGGACACACATCCCAGCATCAGGACCCCATCACTGCCAGGGGACACACATCCCAGCATCAGGACCCCATCACTGCCAGGGGACACACATCCCAGCATCAGGACCCCATCACTGCCAGGGGACACACATCCCAGCATCAGGACCCCATCACTGACAGGGGACACACATCCCAGCATCAGGACCCCATCACTGCCAGGGGACACACATCCCATAATCAGGACCCAATCAAAGCCAAGGAACACACATCCCAGCCTTAGGGCCCCATTACTGCCAGGGGACACACATGCCAGCATAAGAAACCCATCAATGCCAGGGGACACACATGCCAGCATAAGAAACCCATCAATGCCAGGGGACACACATAGCAGCATCAGGACCCCCACTACTGCTAGGGGACACACATACCACCATCGTGATCCCCATTACTGCCCAGGGACACACATCCAAATATCAGGACCCCAATCCCTGCTAGGGGACACAGACATCAGAACACCCAGCATCAGAACACTCATTACCAGGGTACATACATCCCAGAATGCCAGGGGACACCCATCCCAACATTAGAACCCCCACCACTGCCAGGGGACACCCATCCCAGCATCAGGACCAGTGGCGGCTGGTGCTCAAAATTTTTGGGGGGGCGCAAACAAACAGCCTCACTGTGCCATCAAACGCTGCCACTGTGCCCATTAAACGCTGCCACTGTGCCCATCAAACGCTGCCACTGTGCCCATCAAACGCTGCCACTGTGCCCCAAGTTCTGCCACTGTGCCCCAAGTTCTGCCACTGTGCCCCAAGTTCTGCCACTGTGCCCCTTAAGTGCTGCCATTGTGCCCCAAGTTCTGCCATTGTGCCCCTTAAGTGCTGCCATTGTGCCCCTTAAGTGCTGCCATTGTGCCCCTTAAGTGCTGCCACTGTGCCCCTTAAGTGCTGCCATTGTGCCCCAAGTTCTGCCATTGTGCCCCTTAAGTGCTGCCATTGTGCCCCTTAAGTGCTGCCATTGTGCCCCTTAAGTGCTGCCATTGTGCCCCTTAAGTGCTGCCATTGTGCCCCAAGTTCTGCCACAAGTTCTGCCATTGTGCCCCAAGTTCTGCCATTGTGCCCCTTAAGTGCTGCCATTGTGCCCCTTAAGTGCTGCCATTGTGCCCCTTAAGTTCTGCCACTGTGCCCCTTAAGTTCTGCCACTGTGCCCCTTAAGTGCTGCTATTGTGCCCCTTAAGTGCTGCCATTGTGCCCCTTAAGTGCTTCCATTGTGCCCCAAGTTCTGCCACTGTGCCCCTTAAGTGCTGCCACTGTGCCCCCTGCCTGCCCTCTGCACTTACCTTGTCCCGGTGTGCAGCTGGTGACGGCGTCAGGCGACGAGCGGTGTCTCCGTCGGATGTCCCCGTCGGATGTCTTCTCCCGCGCTCCTCCTGTCTTCTTCTGCTGTGATTGGACGCTAGGTGATTGGACGCCTAGCGTCCAATCACAGCGCCTGTGACTTCAGCCAATCAGGTGACAGGTAACAGACCTGGCAACCTGATTGGCTGAGAGGCGGGTCTGTGTTAGGGAAGCGATGTATTCGCTTCCCTAACACAATACTGTGTAATCAGCGAACGCACGGCCGTGCGCCCGCTGTTTACACTTAGGGAAGCCTATTAGAGCACACCGCTCTAATAGGGTCCCCTATTAGAGCTTACAGCTCTAATAGGGGCGCTTCCAGCAACACCCCCCCCCCACTGTAATTCAGATGCCCGGCGCCCGATCAGGGGCCGGACATCTGAATAGGGGGCGGCAGAGGTGACCAATAGATAGATTCATGCAATGCATGAATCTATCTATTGGTGATAGAGCGGTGCATACTGCACTGTGCGCCCTTAAAGGGACATGGCGCCCTTAAAGGGACATGTTTAAATAAATTTTTTTTTTTTTTTGAACTTTTTTTTTTTATTTTTTTTTATTTTTTTTTAACTGCAAGGAGGGGGGGGGGGCGGCGCCCGGGCGCCCCCTATGGACGGGCCGCCACTGATCAGGACCCCAGCACTACCAGGGGAAGTACATTGCAGCATAAGGACCTCCATCACTGCCCTGGGACACACATTCCAGAATCAGGACCCCAACACTGACCATGGATATGTATCCTTGCAACAATACCCCCATCACTGACCGGGGGACACATCCTAGCATTGAACCCCCATCAATGCCAGGGGACACACATCCCAGCATCAGGACCCCCATCACTGACCAGTGGCAGGTGACAAATATCCCAAACATTAGGACCCCCATCAATGCCAGGGGATACACATCCCAGCATCAGGACCCCATCACTGCCAGGGGACACAGTAATTTTTCTCCATTACCTCAGAGTTGGAGGCATCTCTAGCTCCCTCACCTCTCTGCTGTGTCCTATGTATGATAATGATATCAGTGATGTATGTGACCAATGGAACGTTCTAGATTCCAGAGCAATCATTCGCTGTCATTGCTGTTGTCTTTGCCCAGTCCTCTAGTATTATCTACAACAGACATGGGACGGGGAGGGGAGAAGGTTTTCTTTTGTTTATACCTGTTATGTACTGGTGTACATAAAGACACAGATAAATAGGACATCAGAAGGCAGTGCGATTAAAGGACAGGGGTACTCCCTATGGAGGGGGTGCGTGATTAAAGGACAGGGGTACTCCCTATGGAGGGGGTGCAGGAGGTGCAGCGTGATTAAAGGACAGGGGTACTCCCTATGGAGGGGGTGCAGGAGGTGCAGCGTGATTAAAGGACAGGGGTACTCCCTATAGAGGGGGTGCAGCGTGATTAAAGGACAGGGGTACTCCCTGTGGAGGGGGTGCGGGATGTGCAGCGTGAGTAAAGGACAGGGGTACTCCCTATGGAGGGGGTGCAGGAGGTGCAGCGTGATTAAAGGACAGGGGTACTCCCTATGGAGGGGGTGCAGGAGGTGCAGCGTGATTGAAGGACAGGGGTACTCCCTATGGAAGGGGTGCGGGAGGTGCAGCGTGATTAAAGGACAGGGGTACTCCCTATGGAGGGGGTGCGGGAGATGCAGCATGATTAAAGGACAGGGGTACTCCCTATGGAGGGGGTGCGGGAGATGCAGCGTGAGTAAAGGACAGGGGTACTCCCTATGGAGGGGGTGCAGGAGGTGCAGCGTGATTAAAGGACAGGGGTACTCCCTATGGAGGGGGTGCAGGAGGTGCAGCGTGATTAAAGGACAGGGGTACTCCCTATGGAGGGGGTGCAGCGTGATTAAAGGACAGGGGTACTCCCTATGGAGGGGGTGCGGGATGTGCAGCGTGAGTAAAGGACAGGGGTACTCCCTATGGAGGGGGTGCAGGAGGTGCAGCGTGATTAAAGGACAGGGGTACTCCCTATGGAAGGGGTGCGGGAGGTGCAGCGTGATTAAAGGACAGGGGTACTCCCTATGGAGGGGGTGCGGGAGGGGCAGCGTGATTAATGGACAGGGGTACTCCCTATGGAAGGGGTGCTGGAGATGCAGCGTGATTAAAGGACAGGGGTACTCCCTATGGAGGGGGTGCGGGAGGTGCAGCGACACCATCCAGGATGCAATCATCTGTACTGAATTTAATACTGGATATAAATAGCCTCCGGCCTCTTAAGAGTTCTTTAGATAGTGAGAGCGATGGAAATAAATTGGCAAGGTCACCTCTGGGGATGGAGGGGGGTGGCAGGACAGATCAATGAAGCAGCACAGAGCCCGGGAGGAAGAATCATTCTCAAGTTTTCCATTTAACTCATCTGAAGCTTAACTACACCTTTGTGAATGACTGGAGGCTGCCGACCAGGAACGGGAAATCGTTATATAAAAATAGTATTCATTAATTACATTGGGTTTGATTTACTAAAGGCAAATAGACTGTGCGCTATGCAAAGTGCAGTTACTCCAGAGCTTAGTAAATGAGCAAATGATCTGTTAACTTCCATCATCCAATCATGTGCAAGCAAAAATGCTGTTTTTTTTTTTTTTTTTTTTTTCCCCATGCATGTGATTATGGATTCTTTGCCAAGTGAAGATTTACCTTATTTACTAAGCTCTGGAGCAACTGCACTTGCAAAGTTTATTTGCCTTTAGTAAATGAACCCCCATTGTGTCTTCATTCCCATATAGAAGTATGGGGTGTACCGTATTGTTAAAGGGGTTTATTTCCTACAACCGGAGAGTGCAAAATCTGGTACCACTCTACATAGAAACCAATCAGCTTCCAGGATTTATTACCAAAGCCTAACCACTTCAGCCCCAGAAAATTTGGCTGCTGAATGATCGGGTCATTTTTTGCGATTCAGCACTGCGTCACTTTAACTGACAATTGCGCGGTCGTGCGACATTACTCCCAAACAAAATTGACGTCCATTTTCCCCCCACAAATAGAGCTTTCTTTTGGTGGCATTTGATCACCTCTGCGGTTTTTATTTTTTGCGCTATAAACAAAAATTGTAAAAATTTTTGCTATAATAAATATCCAAAAATATATATAAAAAAAAAAACACTAAAAATTTTTCCTCAGTTTAGGCCGATTATGTATTCTTCTACATATTTTTGTTAAAAAAAAACCGCAATAAGCGTATATTGATTGGTTTGCACAAAAGTTAGGGCGTCTACTAAATAGGGGATAGTTTTATGGCATTTTTATTATTTTTTTTTTTTTTATTAGTAATGGTGGCGATCTGCGATTTTTATCCTGACTGCGACATTATGGCGGTTAGGGCGTCTACTAAATAGGGGATAGTTTTATGGCATTTTTATTATTTTTTATTTTATTTTTTTTATTAGTAATGGTGGCGATCTGCGATTTTTATCCTGACCGCGACATTATGGCGGACACATCGGACACTTTTGAGACTATTTTGGGACCATTGTCATTTATACAGCGATCAGTGCTATAAAAAATGCACTGATTTCTGTATAAATGAGACTGGCAGGGAAGGGGTCAAACACTAGGGGGTGATCAAGGGGTTAAGTGTGTCCTAGGGAGTGAGTCTACTGCCGCGTACACACGAAGGGACTATCCCGCGGGATTGTCCGCTGGACTCAAGTCCACCGGACAATCCCCTCGTGTGTGGGCGCCGGCGGACTTTTTGGCGCCAAAAGTCCGGCGGACTAGGTATTAAGTTTTGTTTTAAAATTGTCCGCTGGACTTGGCAGTCTGGCGGACGATCCCGCCATTAGTAGGCTAGTCCGCCGGACTTTTGAAATGAACTGACTTTTTCCAGCGGATTGTCCGCCGGAGAAGTCCGGGCGTGTGTGGGCAAGTCACACGCTCGGAAGTCCGGGCGTGTGTGGGGGAAGTCCCGCCGGACTAGGTCTGGCAGACAAAGTCCGAACGTGTGTATGCGGCATAACTGTGGGGGGGGGGGGGCTAACTAGGACATGACAGCGATCACTGCTCCAGATCCCAGGGAGCAGTAGATCTCTGTCATTACACAAGGCAGAATGGGGAAATGCTTTGTTTACATAGGTATCTCCCCGTTCTTCCTCACCACACTGCAATCGCGGGCCAACGGCAAACAACATCGAGTTCCTGGGACCCTTGGGCACGCTGCCGCGGGGCAAATTTAAAGGGACATACCTTTAAGCTCATTTGCCTGCCTGCGCCATTCTGCCAACATACATCTGTGTCGGCAAGTGGTTAATTGAACAATCCTTTTTTGGAAGCCTATTGGCTACCATGCACAGATGCACCAGATTCATAGTGCACCAGTCTTTGTAAATCTCCCCCCATAGTGTTGCTTTTCATCACAGTAGTTCTTAAAGCGGCATTACCAATTCATAAATGCGTGGCGGCATTGGTTTTCTTTTTTTGGCCTTTATTTTCCTTTAATCACTTGAGGGTTTTTTTTGTGCTCTAAAAAGATATATCAAAACACCCCATATGTTCAATACCTCATATTCTGTGAGCATTTGTGCCTGTGATATATTAGTGAATTCATAATTACTGCTCAGGAAATGGAACTCTACCCTATAGCCATAAATTGTTTAAAAAATATCCCAGCTGTCCAAAAATCTCCACGCGCCGTTCCCACCTCCTCAAGGTCCAGAAGGCTTTACAAGGAGCCACACATGTGGACCGTCCTGGGATGGGGAAATGTACATGCGGGTACACGGCACTGCGGGGGAAACCACACCAGGCTGGGGTAGGTAGGAATAGCACAAGGAGTCAATCAATTGTACTACAGTGTAAGAAACATGATGATTGAAGGAGAGAGAAAAGTGATAGAGAGAAGAGCTCTTCATTCTTCTGCTGCTCCTTTCACTGGCCAGCCACAAGCTCCTAGTAATGGGCGACAATCATAGGCAGCCATTGATGACCACCTTCTAATGCAAACCCAACCTATCTGGCTATCTGTGTGCCCCGGGGTTTATGGTGATACCAGGAATTTGGGAAATAATATTTAGGATCAGTGGCGGCTGGTGCTCAAAATTTTTGGGGGGGCGCAAACAAACAGCCTCACTGTGCCATCAAACGCTGCCACTGTGCCCATTAAACGCTGCCACTGTGCCCATCAAACGCTGCCACTGTGCCCATCAAACGCTGCCACTGTGCCCCAAGTTCTGCCACTGTGCCCCAAGTTCTGCCACTGTGCCCCAAGTTCTGCCACTGTGCCCCTTAAGTGCTGCCATTGTGCCCCAAGTTCTGCCATTGTGCCCCTTAAGTGCTGCCATTGTGCCCCTTAAGTGCTGCCATTGTGCCCCTTAAGTGCTGCCATTGTGCCCCTTAAGTGCTGCCACTGTGCCCCTTAAGTGCTGCCATTGTGCCCCAAGTTCTGCCATTGTGCCCCTTAAGTGCTGCCATTGTGCCCCTTAAGTGCTGCCATTGTGCCCCTTAAGTGCTGCCATTGTGCCCCTTAAGTGCTGCCATTGTGCCCCAAGTTCTGCCACAAGTTCTGCCATTGTGCCCCAAGTTCTGCCATTGTGCCCCTTAAGTGCTGCCATTGTGCCCCTTAAGTGCTGCCATTGTGCCCCTTAAGTTCTGCCACTGTGCCCCTTAAGTTCTGCCACTGTGCCCCTTAAGTGCTGCTATTGTGCCCCTTAAGTGCTGCCATTGTGCCCCTTAAGTGCTTCCATTGTGCCCCAAGTTCTGCCACTGTGCCCCTTAAGTGCTGCCACTGTGCCCCCTGCCTGCCCTCTGCACTTACCTTGTCCCGGTGTGCAGCTGGTGACGGCGTCAGGCGACGAGCGGTGTCTCCGTCGGATGTCCCCGTCGGATGTCTTCTCCCGCGCTCCTCCTGTCTTCTTCTGCTGTGATTGGACGCTAGGTGATTGGACGCCTAGCGTCCAATCACAGCGCCTGTGACTTCAGCCAATCAGGTGACAGGTAACAGACCTGGCAACCTGATTGGCTGAGAGGCGGGTCTGTGTTAGGGAAGCGATGTATTCGCTTCCCTAACACAATACTGTGTAATCAGCGAACGCACGGCCGTGCGCCCGCTGTTTACACTTAGGGAAGCCTATTAGAGCACACCGCTCTAATAGGGTCCCCTATTAGAGCTTACAGCTCTAATAGGGGCGCTTCCAGCAACACCCCCCCCACTGTAATTCAGATGCCCGGCGCCCGATCAGGGGCCGGACATCTGAATAGGGGGCGGCAGAGGTGACCAATAGATAGATTCATGCAATGCATGAATCTATCTATTGGTGATAGAGCGGTGCATACTGCACTGTGCGCCCTTAAAGGGACATGGCGCCCTTAAAGGGACATGTTTAAATAAATTTTTTTTTTTTTTTTTGAACTTTTTTTTTTATTTTTTTTTATTTTTTTTTTAACTGCAAGGAGGGGGGGGGGGCGGCGCCCGGGCGCCCCCTATGGACGGGCCGCCACTGTTTAGGATGATGTATGTTCAATTGTTGTCATAAGAAGAATTGGGTTTATTAGTCTTCTGATTGGTTGATGTTCTTCTCCATAGTTTTGTCCCTTCCTGTATCCAGCCTGGAAGGTGAAGACAACACGAAGGTAAGACCACCATTCCATGCGCACATGGTGAGGGAATTACTATTACATTGCCGGGGGCTTCCTGTACGTTGTGTATGCAACATTTTTTTTATTGAAATCCTGGGACCCTTCTACCCCCCCCCCCCCCATCTCTATAACATAGGGGAGGTTGTCTGTAGATATCTGTGATTTATTTCATTCCGAAACAGAATTCGGACACTTTTTCTCTATTCAGAAATTTGGATGTATCCAAATTCCAAATCACAATAGTAACAACATAGGTGTGCGCAGCCTATTGCATTAGGGTGTGCCCCCCCCCAAAGCTCAAACAATAGTGTGTGTGTGTGTCATATATATATATATATATATATATATATATATATATATATATATATATATATATATATATATAGTTGAAGCTATTAAAGGGTGGGCCAACTCAATATTGAACCCTATGGACTGAGACTGGGATGTCATTATTGCATATTTGTTATCTTTGTAGGACCAGATGCTTGATGTGTAGGTGTGGATCCTGAGGAAGCAAGACCACCATGAAACACGTAGATAAATCAGGCTAATTTGTCCTTTGTTTGATCTTCCTCCTCCACTCCACCTTTTATCCCTCTATTCCAGATTGAATGGATCTGGTATTGACTTTATTTATAACCCAGTGTGTTCAAAAAAGAAAGTCAATACCGGACCAAAGGACAAATCGGCTTGGTGGATCTACGCGTTTCATGATGGTCTCGCTTCCTCAGTATCCACAGCCATAGATCAAGCAATAATCTGGTACTACAAAGATGATAAATAAATATGCAACTGTCTGGAGAGATCAACTGCCATCTTTCTCATAGGAAGTTGTAATATGTATTTTTGAACACATTTTTTGTTTTGTTAAGCTGTTATAGCTGCAAAGGGTGGGCCAACTTAATATTGAACCCTACGGACTAAGACTGGGATGCCATTAAAGTTCATGTGTGTGTAAAGGCAGGCGTCACAAAACTTTTGACAATATAGTGTATATGCCTTCTTTCATGGACCATCAGCAAATATCCCAGCATCCTTCCTTCTTTTCATGGCACATTTCCTTTTTGCACATGCAGCTGTACACTCCACTGAAGGCGCGTGCTGTATACAAGTCACGACTTTGGGGCATGCGAGGTGCACCGCAGTCATTTGTTTTTTTTTGATCACACTTCTTCACCTGACCTACAAAGACGAGATATTTAAAGCCCAGCTTTGTCTTTGATAAATGTGGGTCACAGGCGGGATTTAAATCATTCATAGGCTCCTACAACTTAATAATTTACCGGGCCCTGACACCGTTCCATGGATTCAAAGTTTCTGCTTAATATAAAACTCACCGTGGAGAACAATTAAAAGGAGGATTTCACCCAACAATGCAGATGACGGTGTTGTAGTCCCTCTCTGGGGGCTCTGGAAGTGGTATCAGCTGGCTGCGGGCCCCCGGGGGCCACCCCACTTCGGGGACCATTCCTAGTACTGCTGCCTCATTAGAGGAGCATGAAAATATCTGCAAGGCCTGTAGGATTATTATACAGTATACAGGGGAAAAAAATTATATGTAAATGAACACAGAGAAACCAATCAGAATTTGTCACTGGCCTGAAATTGGTAAACTGGCATCGGATTGGTGGAGGCTGCTATCCTCCATGTATTGCTATTGCTCATTTCAGATCATTGCGGAATAAGGTAGGCAATATCTATTAAAGTAGGTATAAACTGCTAAATTGTAATATAAGTGATAATAAATTGGGACCCATTACTTTTCTGCAGTGCGTTATTGTATGTAATGCTGCTTAATAATGTGCTGTCTTCTGGCAAGCTGTGTTGGGGTGCTATTAGACATGTGCAATTCGTTTTGTTCCAAATTAGTTTTTTAATGAATTTTAACAAATTTCGTTAATTTGGAAATATCCAAATTAACGAAAACCCATTTAACTAATTTTTCCAAATATTTGTAAATTCGAAAATTCGTAAATTCATAAAATTTGTAAATTCGAAAATTGGGAAATTAAGAGCAAGAATTCAAAAGAACGAAAATCCAAAAATTCTAAAATTCTAAAATCTGAAATAATAACTAATAATCACTTAACTATTACTAACTATTAAAATTATAGGTATTGGAATTTCCTTTCAAATTTGTCTGTTAGTGAACCTAACGAATACAAATTTATCTGAAGTTATGAATTAGCCAAAATAACGAATGCTGTAACTAAATGAATGGAACGTAATAAATGAATAATAATAAATAATAATAATAATAAAAACGTTTTATTATTTATTATTAATTCATTCGTTCCATTTGTTTCGTTTTTTAACAAGATTTCTTCCATTTGTTTAGATCCGGCATTCGCAATTGCCGATTGTGCAAAAGTTCAAATATAAATAAATGGATAAATAAACAATAGATAATACAGGCATACCCCACTTTTAAGTATAAAATGGGATGCGGCATTCGTTATTACGGATGATTCGTAACTTCGGATAAATTCGTATTCGTTACGTTCACCAACAGACAAATTTGAAAGGAAATTCCAATACCGATAATTTAATAGTTAGTTATTATTTTTTACAGGCATTCCCCACTTTTAAGTACACAATGGGGTTTATTTACTAAAGCTGGAAAGTGCAAAATCAGGCTCACTTCTGCATAAAAACCAATGAGCTTCTAACCTTGGCTTGTTCAAATAAGCTTTGGTAATAAAACCTGGAAGCTCATTGGTTGCTATGCAGAAGTGAGCCTGATTTTGCACTTTCCAGCTTTAGTAAATAAACCCCATTGTGTACTTAAAGCGGTTCTGCACACATTTCATTTAGTAAATCTCTTTGCCTTCCAAATCAGGCAAAGAGTACTAAATGAAATGTGTTTTTTTTACTTGCCTTTTAATTGATGACTTCCTGTCTTCTGTCTCTTCAGGGGTGGGCGGGGTCTCTGCGTCGATCGTCGTCACGCCGCACTGTCTCCTGGGATCTGGTGTCATTGATCCCAGGAGTCAGTGCGGGAATCTTCCGAAATCTCGCGAGATTTCGGCCACATCTTCCGAAATCTCGCGAGATTTCGGCCACATCTTCCGAAATCTCGTGAGATGTCGGCAGATGTGCCGTTACTGCGCACGCGCGAGTAACGGCGGTGCATGCTGGGCCATCTAAAGTGCCTGTGGGGTTTCACATGCCCACAGGCAAGATGGACCCAGCAGACAAGAAGAAGATGAAGAATTTTATCGGAGGAAAACCGGCGGCGATCGAGATGGAACATGGAACAGGTAAGTCCCCCAATTGAGCTATATGCCCTTGGCATATAGCCCAAAAAAAAAAAAAAAACGAGTGCAGAACCGCTTTAAAAGTGGGGTATGCCTGCAACTAATAATAACTAACTATTAAATTATAGGTATTGGAATTTCCTTTCAAAATTTCCCTTTTAGTGAACGTAACGAATACGAATTTACGAATTATCCGTAATAACGAATGCCGCATCCCATTTCATACTTAAAAGTGGGGTATGCCTGTAGTATCTATTATTTATTTATCCATTTATATTTGAACTTTTGCACAATCGGCAATTACCTGCGGTGATCGCAGCTGGATGCACACAAAGTGGCTGGCTGTGTAAACAGTCACGGGCTCCATGGCCACAGCTATCCGTCAATTTTAGACGCAGCAATCAGTAGATTCCTGCAGTTGGGATTCACGGGGAGGCTAAATGCCCCTACAAATGGTGGCTTAATGCCAGATCGGATCCCAGTTTTTGTTGCTGACAGTTATATATGAAACGCGCTGAGCATACATGTTTATGTGTCGGGGAGAGATTTTATGCATTTCTGGTGTCAGCTATACCTGCCATAAACAACCGCGATCAGCTGAAATGGATTAATCTTGCTATTCAGAGAATGAGGGACTGGCCTTGCCTGCTGGGATCCTCATACCATACATGAGTCCTGTGGGTCATATCTGAATAAAGAGATGTGCAGCATAGAGGATGAGGAGGGGAATCAATATCATTGTCATAGTGGAAGCTGCAATGTTCTCAGGGAAAAGAAAAGTCCTGATTATCCCAAAATAGAAACATCAAGACATGTCTGTACTCACCAATGAAATCTAGTTATATATCCAGAAATACTGATATGTATCCAAACATATAAATATGTATCTAGAAATAAAGATATGCATCCAGAAATATAAATATGTTTCTACAAGATAGATATGTATCCAGACATAAATATATGCATCCAGAAAAATTGATATATGTGTCCAGAAATTTGGAAATGTATCCAGACATATAGATTTTTTTTTTTTATGTACAAAGATAGATATGTATCCAGAAATAAAGATATGTATCCAGAAAAATAAATATTTATCTATAAATATGTATCCAGAAATAAAGATATGTATCCAGAAAAATATTTATCTATAAATATGTATCCAGAAATAAAAGATATGTATCCAGAAATATAAATATTTATCTATAAATATGTATCCAGAAATATACATATGTATCTATAAATATAAATATGCATCTAGAAAGATAGAAGTGTAGGCAGAAAGATAGATATGCATCCAGAAATATAAATATGTATCTAGAAATAAAGATATGCATCCGGAAAAAATAGATATGTATCCAGAAATTTGGAAACGTATCCAGAAATTTGGAAATGTATCCAGATATATAAATTTATATTTCTGGATACATATCTGTATTTCTAGATGCATATTTATATTTCTGGATACATTTCCAAATTTCTGGATACATTTCCAAATTTCTGGATACATATCTCTCTTTCTGGACAAATACTGTATTTCTGGTACATATCTATCTTTCTATCTAGAAAAATAGCTATATTTCTGGACACATGTTTATATTTATATTTCTGGATACATTTACAAATTTCTGGATACATGTTATTATTTATAGATAAATATTTATATTTCTGGATACATATCTGTATCTATAAATAACAACATGTATCCAGAAATTTGTAAATGTATCCAGAAATATAAATATAAAACATGTGTTCAGAAATAGATATTTTTTCTAGATAGAAAGATAGATATGTACCAGAAATACATACAGTATTTGTTCAGAAAGAGAGATATGTATCCAAAAATTTGGAAATGTATCCAGAAATATAAATATAAATATGTATCTAGAAAGATAGATGTGTATCCAGAAAGATAGAAACATATCCAGAAATAAATATATGTATCCACAAATATTGATATTTATCCAGAAATATAAATATGTTTAGAGAAATAAAGATTTGTATCCAGAAATATCGATATTTATCTAGAAATATACATATGTATCCAAAGATATAAATATTTATCTAGAAATATACATATGTATCCAGAAATTTGGAAAAGTATCCAGAAATAGATATTTATCTAGAAATATCTCTATTTCTGGACACATATTTATATTTCTAGATAAATATCTATTTCTGGATACTTTTCCAAATTTCTGGATACATATGTATATTTCTAGATAAATATTTATATCTTTGGATACATATGTATATTTCTAGATAAATATCGATATTTCTGGATACAAATCTTTATTTCTCTAAACATATTTATATTTCTGGATAAATATCAATATTTGTGGATACATATATTTATTTCTGGATATGTTTCTATCTTTCTGGATACACATCTATCTTTCTAGATACATATTTATATTTATAGATACATATTTATATTTCTGGATACATTTCCAAATTTTTGGATACATATCTCTCTTTCTGAACAAATACTGTATGTATTTCTGGTACATATCTATCTTTCTATCTAGAAAAAATATCTATTTCTGAACACATGTTTTATATTTATATTTCTGGATACATTTACAAATTTCTGGATACATGTTATTATTTACAGATATGTATCCAGAAATATAAATATTTATCTATAAATAATAACATGTATCCAGAAATTTGTAAATGTATCCAGAAATATAAATATAAAACATGTGTTCAGAAATAGATATTTTTTCTAGATAGAAAGATAGATATGTACCAGAAATACATACAGTATTTGTTCAGAAAGAGAGATATGTATCCAAAAATTTGGAAATGTATCCAGAAATATAAATATGTATCTATAAATATAAATATGTATCTAGAAAGATAGATGTGTATCCAGAAAGATAGAAACATATCCAGAAATAAATATATGTATCCACAAATATTGATATTTATCCAGAAATATAAATATGTTTAGAGAAATAAAGATTTGTATCCAGAAATATCGATATTTATCTAGAAATATACATATGTATCCAAAGATATAAATATTTATCTAGAAATATACATATGTATCCAGAAATTTGGAAAAGTATCCAGAAATAGATATTTATCTAGAAATATAAATATGTGTCCAGAAATAGAGATATTTATCTAGATAGAAAGATAGATATGTATCCAGAAATACATGCAGTATTTGTCCAGGAAGAGGGATTTGTATCCAGAAATTTGGAAACGTATCCAGAAATATAAATATGTATCTAGAAAGATAGATGTGTATCCAAAAAGATGGATACATATTCAGAAATATGATATGCATCCAGAAAATATAGAAAATGTATCCAGAAATATAGATATGTATCCAGGGGCGTAACTAGAACTCACAGGGCCCCATAGCAAAATGTTGTATGCCCCCCCCCCACCACAAAAAAAAAAATGAACTAATGCCATCAAACAACAGATTACCACACTCATGAGGCACAGTACCCAGGCAACAGCTTAATTTTGAACAACAAAGTATGCAGTATACTGTATGCAGCCCCTGAAGGACACACATGCATACCCCCACCAGTAAAGACCCCCCAGCAGTACAGACACCCTCCTAAGTACAGACACCCCACAGCATTACAGACACCCCCCTCAGTGCAGGACCCCCCCCCTCAGTGCAGGACCCCCCCTAGCAGTACAGACACCCCCCCAGTGCAGACCTCCCCAAAATTACAGACCCCCCTCAGTAGTACAGAACCCCCCCAGTAGTACAGACACCACCTTAGTACAGACACCCCCCCCCTAGTGCAGACACCCCAGCAGTACAGACACCCCACCCAAGTGCAGACCCCCCCCCCCATCAGTGCAGACACCCCCCACCTCAGTGCAGATCCCCATCAGTACAGACAGCCCCGACCTCAGTGCAGACCCCCATCAGTACAGACACCCCCCGACCTCAGTGCAGACCCCCATCAGTACAGACACCCCCCGACCTCAGTGCAGACCCCCATCAGTACAGACACCCCCGACCTCAGTGCAGACCCCCATCAGTACAGACACCCCCCGACCTCAGTGCAGACCCCCATCAGTACAGACACCCCCCATTACAGACCCCTCATCCAAGTGCAGACCTCCATCAGTACAGACGCCCCCACCTCAGTGCAGACCCCCTTAGTACAGACACCCACCCCCATTACAGACCCCCGAAAAAAAGTTCAGACCCCCCATCAGTACAGATGCCCCGACCTCAGTGCAGACCCCCATCAGTACAGACACCCCGACCTCAGTGCAGACCCCCATCAGTACAGACACCCCGACCTCAGTGCAGACCCCCATCAGTACAGACACCCCGACCTCAGTGCAGACCCCCATGAGTACAGACACCCCGACCTCAGTGCAGACCCCCATGAGTACAGACACCCCGACCTCAGTGCAGACCCCATCAGTACAGACACCCCCCGACCTCAGTGCAGACCCCCATCAGTACAGACACCCCCCGACCTCAGTGCAGACCCCCATCAGTACAGACACCCCCCGACCTCAGTGCAGACCCCCCGATCAGTACAGACACCCCCCGACCTCAGTGCAGACCCCCATAAGTAAAGACACCCCCCGACCTCAGTGCAGACCCCCATCAGTACAGACACCCCCCGACCTCAGTGCAGACCCCCATCAGTACAGACACCCCCCATTACAGACCCCCCATCCAAGTGCAGACCTCCCATCAATACAGACGCCCCCCACCTCAGTGCAGACCCCCTTAGTACAGACACCCACCCCATTACAGACCCCCCTCAGTACAGACGCCCCCCACCTCAGTGCAGGCCCCCCTCAGTACAGACCCCCTCAGTAAAGACACCCCCATTACAGACACCCCCCACCCAAGTGCAGACCCCCTTAGTACAGACACCCCCCACCTCAGTGCAGACCCCATCAGTAGACACCCCCACCCATTACAGACCCCCCCCCCCGGGTAGTGCAGACCCAACAGCAGACGCCCCCCCCCCCCCTTTACATACCTTTAGAACAGCAGTGTGTGTCCCTCGAGCCGAGGCTTGAGCGCAGGCTCCTCCTCCTCTCTGGATGTAAACAGAGAGGAGGGGAGGCGGCTTCGGTCCGCGCCGCTGTTCTCCCTCCTGCGCTCAGTGCAGCATAGAAGGCACGGGGAGCGGCGTTAGTGGTGCGGCTGCCGCTACCCACGGGTGTCACCCCCCGCTAGCGGGTGTCACCCGGCGCGGCCCGCACCCGCCTAGCAACGCCGCTCACCGGGCCCTTGATTGGCTGCGGGCCCCATAGCGACCGCATGTGTTGCTATGGTGGTAGTTCCGCCACTGTATGTATCCAGAAATATAGATATGTATCCATAAATATAGATATGTATCCAGAAATACACACAGTATGTGTCCAGACAGATATGCAAGAAATATAGATATTTATCTAGAAAGATAGATATGTATCCAGAAATTTGGAAATGCATCCATCCATATATATGATTCTTATATACAGTAGCTGCCCGTTCACAGTTCAGACTCGTGATCGCAGCACCGATTTCCATTGTAGATCTGAGATGTCATGTGACTAAATGCCAAATGCTGCCAAGAAATCTGATGCATGGCGGATATATGAATCCCTACTTATCATGAAAGGGTCTCTAGATTATAATGCTTCAAGCAGAGGCTTCTATAACAGGTGCTCTGCCCCGTGACAGGTTCTCTTTAGCA
>CM053038.1:70134047-70171547 GCA_028564925.1 Lithobates sylvaticus
TCTCAGGACCCACTTCCTGATTGGCCAGGAGGAGAATCAGTGTGAAATAGTAGCAAATATTCATAGTAGCAAATGTTCATTATTGTCACCACTGGGTGGACTCAGGGCACAATGCTCTGCGCCCCGAGCCCACCCTTTTTTGAAAGCCTTTGGCTCTAATCACATGCTTAAAAAAAAAAAAAAAAAAACACAGCACAGTATTTTTGCCTTTAGTAAACCAACCCCAATGTAGTTGGGCATCTGACACCTTAAAGCAGGGGTCTTCAAACTATGGCCCTCCAGTTGTTCAGGAACTACAATTCCCATCATGCCTAGTCATGTCTGTGAATGTCAGAGTTTTACAATGCTCCATGGGACGTGTAGTTCCGCCAAAGCTGGAGAGCTGTAGTTTGAAGATTCCTGCCTTAAAGCCCAACAGAACTCTCAGTATAAATCAGCGAAATCCATTCTAGGAAAGCTGTGCAAAGTCTTACCGTTCGTTTTGCTTAGAAAGCAGCCACAGCCTGAGTAGAAAAGCCTGTCCAAGCCAGCATGGTGCAGAGAAGAAGCCTTACTCTTTTGTGGAAGCAGTGGTCTCTCTGCAAAGGTCTGACATGCCCCCCCCAGTCATACCTGAAGCCCACCAATCAGCAGGGAGCATGAGCTTTGCTAATTTGAGAGTTCTACTTCTGACTCAGCAGTGAGGGTTAGTTACAGTTGGTTTCATTTAGAAAGCAGGCAGAGCCCGAGTATTACAGCCTGTCCCCCGCCAGCATACTGCAGAGTAGGACCCTTGCTCTCTGTGTGGAAGCAGTGGTCTCACTGCAGTGGCCCAACACACCCACTGCTGAATCAGAACGATCGGCGGGTCCTGGCGGACATTGCATCCGCCGGACCCGCCGATTGGCTCCAGCTGTGTCCAATCACAGCAGGAGCAGGTCCCCGAATGCGGGCGCGCGCACCCCAGACCCAGAAGTGTCAGATCACGTACTAGGTACGTGAACTGGCACAGAGCAGCCGCCCTGCCGCAGTATATCTACGGTGGGCGGTCGCTAAGCGGTTAAGGAGCACAATACAACGATACTTGAACAAAAATGATCTGCATAGTCTAGTTGCCAGAAAGAAGCCTTTAATGCGCCAATGCCAGAAAAAGCCCGGTTACAATATGCCTGACAACACCTTGACACACCTCCCGGGCTTTTTTCTGGCATTGGCACAGTAAAGGCTTTTTTCTGGCAACTAGACCATACACACCATTTTTTTTCAAGTATCATCGTATTCTGCTCCTTGAAAACAACCTCACCATCTTTTTCCAGAGCAGCCTGGATTTCTCCTGCGCTTATCTGTGGGCTTTTTTTTCCCCTTGTATCCCGAACAATTCTTCCGCCAGTTGTGGCTGCAATCTTTCTTGGTCTACCTGACCTTGGCTTGGTATCAAAAGATCCCTGAATCATCCACTTCTTAATAAGTGATTGAATAGTACTAACTGGCAAATGTAAGGCTTTGGGTACCTTTTTATAGTCTTTTGCCATCTTTATAAAGTTCCATTGCCTTGTTACGCAGGTCTTTTGGCAGTTCTTTTCTGCCCTTTATGGCTCAGTAGTATCTAGCCTGCTCACTGCATCCACGTGAGAGCTAACAAACTCATTGACTATTTATACACAGACACAAATAGCAAATAAAAAGCCACAAATGTGGGAAATTAACCTTTAATTGCCATTGTAACCTGTGTGTGTCACCTTCTGTGGCTGTACCAAGGCCAAACATTCAGGGTATGTAAACTTTTTATCAGGGCCATTTGGGCGATTTCTGTTATTATTATGATTTAAAAAAGGAGCCAAACAACTATGTGATAATAAATGGCTTCATGTGATTGCTATCCTTAAAGTGGAAGTAAACCCCCCTATCGTTTTCAGCCAAGGAAGCTGCCATCTTTGCCTCTGTTTAATCTTCAACTGCCACAGTGCTGCACATGTGATCCGTTATGACACCAGCCATTGGATGGTTTGACTGTTTGGTTGAGAGCACAGCCAATGTGCAGTTAGCATTCACGGCATGCCTTTTTTTTTTTTTTTTAGACTGTTAAATCGATGGGTTTACTTCCGCTTTAAATAAAAGACAGTTTTTTTGGCACGACCAGTCATTTTTTTTTTAAATATCAATGCCAAATTTTCACAATTTCTGCAAGGGTATGCAAACTTTTGAGCACAACTGTAGCTCTGCAATCAGTAAAGCTTGTGCTCCCTCACTGATTGGAGAGCTCTAGGTCTGACTCATCAGGGGGCGTGTTGGACCTTTGCAGAGAGACTTCTGCTTCCACACAGAGAGCAAAGGTCCTTCCCTCCAGCATGCTGGCGGGGACAGGCTTTTCTGCACAGGCTGTGGCTGCTTTAGAACAAAATGAAATGTAAAGAATAGAGGAAAGAAGTAATACTCCTCCTATAGCAGAAGAAAGGCTCTAGGACAGGAACAGAACCGGGAACTGCTGTATATCAGGGAGATCTCACCAGTACTGGGGCAGGGTTGTCCACACCCCAGGGCAAGGATCCAGAATTGTGCCCCCCTTCCCCAGTGTTTATACATGCCGTAGAATAGGTGTTCTGCCCTGTTCCCATTCCATGGCCCTTTGCTTCGCTGTGCCCAGGGCAGCTGTCCCTCCTGCCCCACCCCCTTGTCCCAGCCCTGGATCTCACCACTGGAGATCATAAGAGACAGAAGAAGAATCTCCACTTAGAACTGATGTTACCTTTGGGTAGGGTTGCCCCAGTAAAGTGATTCTTATGTATTTATTGCAGATGAAAGGATTATCTCCATCCTCAGGCATCAGAATCTACTGAAGGAGCTGCAGGAACTGGCTTCCCAAGGTAAAGACATCTAACCCTGTACTCCAGGCAGTTCTACAAATACATACATAGCAGCCATGCCTGCACGCATTTCACAGGCATGGCCCCATCAATGATGTGCAACCAATGCTGAAAATGCATGTAGACGGGAAGTGACTGTAAAGAGGTTGAAGGCGATCAGCAGCACTGAGATGGAACAATAGATGATTTAGTTTTTTTATAAACAGGGTTCTGGCATCCAGTTAGAGCAGGGGTCTTCAAACTACGGCCCTCCAGTTGTTCAGGAACTACAATTCCCATCATGCCTAGTCATGTCTGTGAATGTCAGAGTTTACAATGCCTCATGGGATGTGTAGTTCTGCAACAGCTGGAGGGCCGTAGTTTGAGGATCCCTGAGTTAGAGTTTGCATCTGATAGAACCCTGTTCCTTTAACTGATAACATGACTAAGGACCTAGGTCAGGGATATGCAATTAGCGGACCTCCAGCTGTTGCAAAACTACAAGTCCCATAATGCCTCTGGGAGTCATGTTTGCGGCTGTCAGAGTTTTGCAATGCCTCATGGGACTTGTAGTTCTGCAACAGCTGGAGGTCCGCTAATTGCATAACCCTGACCCAGGCCTTTCATCTTGTAAACAGCAATGAAGGGAGCCAGGTGCAGGTCCAGGAAATGTCAGCCCACCTATAACTATTTAAATCAACTCATTTAAAACTAACAGTTGAGTATGGGTCACTTGTTTAGGGCGATATGAACAATTTTGTGTGTCAACAATCATTTTGTTCCGGAGTTATATGAAAGAACACATTCCTGGCATTCCTTTAGTCATGCATGCTGCTTGGGTGATGTAGCTGTGCAATCTGCAGATCAGTTGCTTGATTTCTTGCTCTTATTTCGTTAGGCCCCTTTCACACGGGCGGATCGTATGTCCGTATTTCATCCATCCGTTTTGCGGATGAAATAAGGACATGCATGCATCCCTATGGGATAGCGGGATATCATCCGTCCCCGCTATGGTCCGATTCTGCAGACGGAGGAAAACCCTATTTTCCCATCCGTCTGCAGAGCGGATGAACACGGACAGACGGTCCGTGTTCATCTGATCCCCCATAGAGGAGAGCGGAGATCTGACAGGGCTGTCCCTGCACAGTGTGCAGGGACCACCCTGTCATCCGCCGGCTCAGCGGGGATCAACGGAGCGATGTTCATGGCGGATCAATACGGATCCGTCCCGTGTGAAAGAGCCCTAAGCTGTGCAATCTACTGATCAGTTGCTTGATTTCTTTAGCTGTGCAATCTACCGATCAGTTGCTTTATTTAGCTGTGCAATCTGTCGATCTGTTGCTTTATTTAGCTGTGCAATCTGCTGATCAGTTGCTTTATTTAGCTGTGAAATCTGCTGATCAGTTGCTTTATTTAGCTGTGAAATCTGCTGATCAGTTGCTTTATTTAGCTGTGCAATCTGCTGATCAGTTGCTTTATTTAGCTGTGCAATCTGCTGATCAGTTGCTTGATTACAAATCGAGCAACTGATTAGCAGATTGCACAGCTAAAATCTGTAGCACTCAGTGGTAAGCAGGGAGGAACATGCAGGTCTAAAGGGATGCTGAAAGTGTGTTCTTTCATAAAACTCTCTTCAAAGAGGATCTGAGACAAGGTGCTGTGATATCTACAGGAGGCCCCCCCCCCACAAAACTTAGAGACGTTGTCTCAAAAGATCTGCACCTCCCCCTCCTTCGAGACGGCTGTGTGGGGGAAATACAGAGGAGCTAATAAAAATACAGATGATGCCCATTTATATTAGCTGCATTTAAATTGATTTGTAACAAAAGCATAACTGCTTGGCATTTTTTTGGTAACCTTTACCTGGTGCTTCGCCGTCACACAGGGCCGGATTAACATAGGGGCTGATGGAGCTGTAGCTCCAGGCCCCTGCCTTAAAATAGGCCCGCCCAGCCAGCAGTATAAGCCCGATTTTTCTCCTGTCCATAAACGTCTATGGGACAGGAGAAGCTGTGTGTAAATGTAGGGGTGTTTGGCTGCATCTGTGTTTGCTCACTGTGGTTATTACAATGTCACAGTGCACAGTCCCCCTACACAAATGGGGGAGGCTGAGTCGGCTCTGCCTTTCCCCTCCCCTCTCCTTCTGTGAAGTCTGTGCAGTGAAGGAGCCGTGTGGGTGGGAAGTTATGATGAACAGAACACCGGCACATAGAAGGTGAACAGGATATCTCTGTTATATATATATGTTATATACATCTCTGATATATCTCAGGATATATCTGAGTGATAAGCCTCCAGGGACCATCCAAATGTGAGCTCAGTGACTGGACTCCCTTCCCTCGTTTTTAACTTTTTTTCTCCAGCAGTAGTTCTTATAACTGCAGCCAAAGTTTTTAGAATTGTGTCATAAGCCTGTGGTAGTGCTTGGTCCCTTGTGCTTTTAGGTGGGTTCACACTGGTTTGCTATGTTTTGGCCCATTGCTGGTGTATCCACAGTTGTCCTGCGTTTTACCCACAGCCCTATTGATTTCTATTAGGTTGTGTGTTTTTTTTTCTGCATTTTCTGAAAGTGCACTAAACTTCCTGCATGCTGCATCTTATCTTTGGCGCAATGTCAGAAAATGCAGCAAAAAACTGCAACCTGATATATATCAATAGGACTTCAGCTAAAACTGCAGATACATAAGCAGTGCGTCTGACTGCAGCACACCAGTGTAAGCCCAAAGACTTTCACACACAACCCCCCTGTAGAACTTGGTCTGATCAATACTCCTGGCATACATACACACGGCCATACCATCCCAGCTCAGGATGGGTGGGGGCTCCAGGGATTTGATTGACTATGCAGGCCCTGTCCCTTCTATCCATCCGGGCAGAGTCCTGCAGGGAGAGACAGGCTGCTGGTGGCAAGTGGCACACTGTATCTGGTGTCATGCTGCTGATGGCAAGTGGCACACTGTATCTGGGGACAGGCTGCTAGTGGCAAGTGGCACACTGTGTCTGGTTGCATGCTGCTGGTGACAGGCTGCTGGTGGCAAGTGGCACACTGTGTCTGGTGCCAAGTGATACACTGTATCTGGTGACAGGCTGCTTGTGGCAAGTGGCACACTGTATCAGGTGACAGGCTGCTTGTGGCAAGTGGCACACTGTATCTGGTGACAGGCTGCTTGTGGCAAGTGGCACAATGTATCTGGTGGCAAGTGGCACACTGTATCTGGCATGCTGCTTGTGGCAAGTGGCACACTGTATCTGGTGACATGCTGCTTGTGGCAAGTGGCACACTGTATCTGGTGTCATGCTGCTTGTGGCAAGTGGCACACTGTATCTGGTGGCATGCTGCTGATGGCAAGTGGCACACTGTATCTGGTGACAGGCTTCTGGTGGCAAGTGGCACACTGTATCTGGTGGCATGCTGCTGATGGCAAGTGGCACACTGTATCTGGTGACAGGCTTCTGGTGGCAAGTGGCACACTGTATCTGGTTGCATGCTGCTTGTGGCAAGTGGCACACTGTATCTGGTGGCATGCTGCTGATGGCAAGTGGCACACTGTATCTGGTGACAGGCTTCTGGTGGCAAGTGGCACACTGTATCTGGTTGCATGCTGCTTGTGGCAAGTGGCACACCGTATCTGGTGGCAAGTGGCACACTGTATCTGGCATGCTGCTTGTGGCAAGTGGCACACTGTATCTGGTGACAGGCTTCTGGTGGCAAGTGGCACTCTGTATCTGGTGGCAGGCTGCTTGTGGCAAGTGGCACACTGTATCTGGTGACATGCTGCTTGTGGCAAGTGGCACACTGTATCTGGTGACATGCTGCTTGTGGCAAGTGGCACACTGTATCTGGTGGCATGCTGCTGATGGCAAGTGGCACACTGTATCTGGTGACAGGCTTCTGGTGGCAAGTGGCACACTGTATCTGGTTGCATGCTGCTTGTGGCAAGTGGCACACTGTATCGGGTGGCATGCTGCTGGTGGCAAGTGGCACACTGTATCTGGTGACAGGCTGCTAGTGGCAAGTGGCGCACTGTATCTGGTTGCATGCTGCTGGTGACAGGCTGCTGGTGGCAAGTGGCACACTGTGTCTGGTGCCAAGTGATACACTGTATCTGGTGACAGGCTGCTTGTGGCAAGTGGCACACTGTATCTGGTGACAGGCTGCTTGTGGCAAGTGGCACACTGTATCTGGTGACAGGCTGCTTGTGGCAAGTGGCACACTGTATCTGGTGACAGGCTGCTTGTGGCAAGTGGCACACTGTATCTGGTGGCATGCTGCTTGTGGCAAGTGGCACACTGTATCTGGTGGCATGCTGCTTGTGGCAAGTGGCCCACTGTATCTGGTGGCAAGTGGCACACTGTATCTGGCATGCTGCTTGTGGCAAGTGGCACACTGTATCTGGTGACATGCTGCTTGTGGCAAGTGGCACACTGTATCTGGTGGCATGCTGCTGATGGCAAGTGGCACACTGTATCTGGTGACAGGCTTCTGGTGGCAAGTGGCACACTGTATCTGGTTGCATGCTGCTTGTGGCAAGTGGCACACTGTATCTGGTGGCATGCTGCTGATGGCAAGTGGCACACTGTATCTGGTGACAGGCTTCTGGTGGCAAGTGGCACACTGTATCTGGTTGCATGCTGCTTGTGGCAAGTGGCACACTGTATCTGGTGGCATGCTGCTGATGGCAAGTGGCACACTGTATCTGGTGACAGGCTTCTAGTGGCAAGTGGCACACTGTATCTGGTTGCATGCTGCTTGTGGCAAGTGGCACACCGTATCTGGTGGCAAGTGGCACACTGTATCTGGCATGCTGCTTGTGGCAAGTGGCACACTGTATCTGGTGACAGGCTTCTGGTGGCAAGTGGCACACTGTATCTGGTGTCATGCTGCTTGTGGCAAGTGGCACACTGTATCTGGTGGCATGCTGCTGATGGCAAGTGGCACACTGTATCTGGTGACAGGCTTCTGGTGGCAAGTGGCACACTGTATCTGGTGGCAGGCTGCGGGTGGCATCTGGGATGCTGCATCTGGCGGCAGGCGATGGTGGCAAGTGACACGCTGCATCTGGTGGCAAGTGACAAGCTCAGGTTCCCACTGATTCTGCATCATGAAGTTGAACTATTTCACTATAGATTACAATGTAGTAATAGAAATAATGGAATTTGATCATCTCGACGCCATATCAAGCATAGTGTCAGGATGATTTTAAGTGCTAACACCAGCCATTTGCCCGAAAAATCACCCCCGCCACCTATTTCCCCATCAACCCCGAGACTACATCCCCCCTCCCCTCATCTTTTTTTGGGGAAGGGGGGTTGTCCCTGAATGGCAGTTTGGAAATGTGGTCGCCCTATGTTGCTGCTGTTGAGAGACTGCATAGCAGGTGGTATTGGGGGTGTTGCTGCTGCTCAAAGGCTGCATGGCTGATATTACTGGTGAGAGTATATTCAATTTGTTTTAGCAAAAAACTTTTGCATTTTCATTTTGTTTCCACAAAAAGGCCCACCAAAATCCTCAGCACCAGGCCCATGATGCTCTTAATCTGGCCCTGCCGTCACAGCTGAGACTCTGTGACTATTTGTGGCATTTGGTTACTTCCTCTGAGCCCGGGGAGAAGCTGAGCCCTAATCCCAGCAGATCACACAATGGCAATTGTCATAGAGACACAGGAGATAATAATAGACACATTCCGCCCTCGGCAGCAGACAGCGGCAGAAGTGACCATTGCGGCGGCTGATCCCGGCCTCCACCTGAGGCTCACAGTCCCCCCCTCCCCCGAATTCTCCGCACCGCAGAGCTTACACCGTGCCAAGTATTATTGTTTCTTTTCAGGTCTTCCGTAAAACAAAATAATCGGGTTTATTGTATTCTTCACAATTCATACATCATAGAGGATACTCGCTGGAGTAAATGTGTGCTACGAGTTAGAGCCGGGACTCTGAAGATGTCAGTATGAGGGACACATTGAATATTTTATAAATATTTAGAGAATGAAAAAAAATCATTAGAGTCCCCCCTCACATCAGACTCCCAATCAGAGTCCCCACCTCACATCAGACGCCCAATCAGAGTCCCCACCTCACATCAGACGCCCAATCAGAGTCCCCACCTCACATCAGACTCTCAATCAGAGTCCCCACCTCACATCAGACGCCCAATCAGAGTCCCAATCAGAGTCTCCACCTCAAATCAGACTCCCAATCAGAGTCCCCACCTCACATCAGACTCCCAATCAGAGTCCCCCCCCCTCACATCAGACTCCCAATCAGAGTCCCCCCCTCACATCAGACGCCCAATCAGAGTCCCAATCAGAGTCTCCACCTCAAATCAGACTCCCAATCAGAGTCCCCACCTCACATCAGACGCCCAATCAGAGTCCCCCCCCCCCTCACATCAGACGCCCAATCAGACTCCCAATCAGAGTCCCCACCTCACATCAGACTCCCAATCAGAGTCCCCACCTCACATCAGACTCCCAATCAGAGTCCCCACCTCACATCAGACTCCCAATCAATCAGAGTCCCCACCTCACATCAGACTCCCAATCAGAGTCCCCACCTCACATCACACTCCCAATCAGAGTCCCCCCCCTCCCACCCCCCCCCTCACATCAGACTCCCAATCAGAGTCCCCCCCCCTCACATCAGACTCCCAATCAGAGTCCCCCCTCACATCAGACTCCCAATCAGAGTCCCCACCTCACATCAGACTCCCAATCAGAGTCCCCACCTCACATCAGACTCCCAGAGTCCCCACCAGAGTCCCCACTCACATCAGACTCCCAATCAGAGTCCCCCCTCACATCACAGTCCCTTCAACACCCCCCCCCCCATTTACAGAGTCCCCATCAGAGTTTCCACCATTACATCGGGTTCCTCATTATTGTCCCCCTTACATCAGGGTCCCCATTAGAGTCCATATTACACCAGGGTCCCCATCAGAGACCCCCCCTTACATCACGGTCCCTTTAAACCCCCTGACCCCCCCCCCCTTAGATCAATGTCCCCATCAGAGTCTCTATTCCCTTCAGGGCTTCCATCAGAGCCCCCCCCTTATATCATGGTCCCCATAAGAGTCCTCCCTTACATCAATGTCCCCATCAGAGTCTCTATTCCCTTCAGGGTTCCCATCAGAGATCCCCCCTTACATCACGGTCCTCATCCCCCCCCCCCCCCCTTACATCAATGTCCCCATCAGAGTCTCTATTCCCTTCAGGGTTCCCATCAGAGCCCCCCCCCCTTATATCATGGTCCCTTAAACCCCCCCCCCCTTACTTTGATTCCCAAAGCAGAGCAAGTAGGGCGTCTCCTCAGAGCTGTTTGAGGCAGAACAGCAACTATGTGGTTGGTGACAAAGGGGTGTCTCCGTGTAATGAGCTGTGAAAAAGTGGAGTTCCACACAAAAATGGAACTTCTGCTTTTCGGTCCCCCCCCCCCCCCCCCCGTGTTGCATTTGGCAACTTTCAGAGGGGGGAGCAGATACCTGTATAATTTTCTCCCACTTCCGGGCATAGATAGCCGCAGTATCTGTGGCTATCTACGTCATGTCCGTCCCCACCGCTGTCTTCTGGGAGACACACAGGTCCCAGAAGACAGCAGGGACCAGTGAGATTGTGCATGCGCAGTAGGGAACCAGGATGTGAAGCCGCAAGGCTTCTCTTCCTTATTCCCTTACTGAAGATGCCGGCGCCACCACCTGGAGCCGAGGGACAGATCGGATTCAGGTGAGGACATTGCGGGCGCCCTGGGCAGGTAAGTGTCCTTATATTTATAAACACAAAAGAGATGCACAAACTATATAGAACACAATAATAAAAAAGTGTACAATAAATGAATCTGAAATGAATAAATCACTAAAACATTATTAGGTGATAATATATAAACATCCCAAGTGAAATCTCAAAGGATTGTGGATAAACGAATAAAGTGTTCACAAAAATATTTAAATGAATGTGTCAAAATTGTCCAAACTGAAACAAAGTAACAAGGTGAAAAAACGAATGATGCCACCTTCCACACTCTGCAAAATGTGATCCAATGCTTCAAATCTAGAGAGGAGATACACATAAGTGGAGCCAGATGGCCTCTTACCAAATCTGATGGACCCCAAATTATAGGGGTCAAACTCACCTTGTATCAACCATACACTGTGATGATTTTCAGCCAATCTGCTCCAGATTATCGATCGCTCAGCAGCTCTCCCACAATAGAAACACCAAGAGGAGGTAATCATTCAGCCTAATCCAGGAACAGCAGTGATCAGCTGTGATGTTTCCACCTGATCTGCTTAATAGGGAATGACGGCTCTCTTCCATAGTGAATTGCAGGGTGAATATTATATATATATATATATATAACATATATATATGTATATATATATAAAGCACTTGCCTTTTAACTTCATATACGGACTCCACCGATGAATGTTTTAAATGATATGTTGAGAAAGAAAGATGAAGAACTTCATGGTGCAGTAAATCAAGGTGTTTATTCCACAGATTTTCTCATACACTGTATATAGCTGGTTGCTAAGCAACCACAGTGTAAAAAAAAACGCGGCAAAAACGCGGCAAGCACTGCAAAAACGCTCAAAAGCAAAATGCATAGATGTGAATCGAGCCTAAGGCTCCATTCACACTAGCGCGTTTTTTTTTATGCATTTTGCAGAAATGCAGGGAATTTTTTTAACATGGGTTCGTATGGAACATGTTCACATCAATGCATTTTTGTGCCTCTGCGTTTTTGGAAAGGGTCGGGGACTTTTTTTCATGCAAAATGCAGCGTTTTGCATGTAATAGAAGTCAATGGACCCGCATCCAAAACCGTGTTTTTACCGCGATTTGCGTTTTGCTTTTTTTTTTAGTTAAATTTTTTTTTATTTACACTGCAACCAATGTGTAAAAAAAAAAAAATGTAAAAAAAAAATGCAAAACGCGGCAAAATCGCGGTAAAAACGCATGTCCAAAAACGCGGCAAGCACCGCAAAAAGCACTGCAAAAAATGCTCAAAAGCAAAATGCATAGGTGTGAATCGAGCCTAAGAGCCCTTCCACACTGGGGCAGCGGGGCTGTTGGCGGTAAAGTGACGCTATTTTTAGGGATGCTTTACTGTAGTTTTTGCAGGTGTTTTTGGCCGCTAGCGGGGCAGTTTTAACCCCCGCTAGCGGCCGAAAAAAGGTTAAAACGACCCGCAAATGCTTTTCCGGCAGTTCTGCAGCGGCGCCCATTCAGTTCAATGGGCAGGAGTGATTTAGGAGCAGTGTATACACCGCTCCAAAGATGCGGCTTGCAGGACTTTTTCTACCGTCCTGCCAGCGCACCGCTCCAGTGTACCGCCTTTCACACTGGAGGCGCTTTACAGGCGCTATTTTTAGCGATGTAGCGCCTGTAAAGTGCCTCAGTGTGAAAGGGGTCTTAAGAAAAAGAGAGATCCCCCTTCCTTGGGACTTTGGAGGCAACATACACTTAGGTAATGCAAAAAAAAAAAATCGAATTTATTGAATGTACATAAAAGTGTTCGATCATAGAGATGATCGATGGTTAAAAAATATCAAAGTTTGTACAAAAAATACATACAAAAAAAAAACAAAAACAACAAATTACGTGAACAATATGACAACAAAATAATACTCTCCGGTAAGGATGAGCTCAGGCGTGTTCGCATGGTCCACGTGCAGAGCCCGCCAGGAAGTCGGCGCAGCGATGCGCTAATCACAGGCAGTGAGACATTGCCCCGATGCGCGGCTGCAGAGATCAGGAAATGTCTCACTGCCTGTGATTAGCGCATCGCTGCGCCGACTTCCTGGCGGGCTCTGCACGTGGACCATGCGAACACGCCTGAGCTCATCCCTACTCTCCGGTATATAGTAATCCCCGGAGAGTATTATTTTGTTGTCATATTGTTCATGTAAATTGTTGTTGTTGTTTTTTCTTGTATGTATTTTTTGTCATCTCTATGATCGAACACTTTTATGTACATTCAATAAATTTGATTTTTTGCATTACCTAAGTGTATGTTGCCTCAAAAGTCCCAAGGAACGGGGGATCTCTCTTTTTCTTAATTACATATTAGGGATGCGGCAACTACACTTCTTGGACCTGACCTGGTGAAACTCTCTCTTTGGCAACATATCATTTAAAACATTCATCGGAGGAGTCCGTATACGTATATGAAGTTAAAAGGCAAGTGTTATATATATATATATATATACATATATAATATTCACCCTGCCATTCACTATGGAAGAGAGCCGTCATCCCCATTAAGCAGATCAGGTAGAAACATCACAGCTGATCGCTGCTGTTCCCGGAGTATGCTGAATGATTACCCCCTCTTGGGGTTTCTGCTGTTTTCTGGGAGAGCTGCTGAGCGATAATCTGGAGCAGATTGGCTGAAAATCTTTACAGTGTATGGTTGATACAAGGCGAGTTTGACCCCTATAATTTGGGGTCCATTCAGGGGCAGACTGACAACTCATGGGGCCCCCTGGCAATAGGAGATTATGGGGCCCCCAGGCAATCAGAGATTATGGGGCCACACAGTATACACACACACAGTATACAATCACACAGTATACACAGACATGTTTCTATTGGCTGAGAAGGTACTGGAGAGGTGGGGCAGCTATAATCTCTGGATTTTTAGACCAAAAGGATGTCGGTAAGGGACATTTCAGAGACGGATGTAAAAAAAAACTGATTTTTACATACTGTCCCTGGTTTTACTGAGGCTGGCAACCCTGATGGGGCCCCCTAGTGGCCCGGGGCCCTCGGGCAGTGCCCGAGTGGCCGAATGGTCAGTCCGCCCCTGGGTCCATCAGATTTGGTGTATATCTCCTTTCTAGATTTGAAGCATCTGATCAAGTTTTGCAGAGTGTGCATCGAATGTGCATCATTCGTTTTTTCACCTTGGTACTTTGTTTGTTTGGACAATTTTGACACATTAATTTAAATACCTTTGTGAACACTTTATTCATTTATCCACAATCCTTTGAGATTTCACTTGGGATGTTTATATATTATCACTTAATAATGTTTTAATGATTTATTAATTTCAGATTCAATTATTTGTACACATTTTTTATTATTGTTTTTTATATAGTTTGCGCATCTCTTTTGTGTTTATAAATCTATGTTGAAATTAAGTATTTCATTTTGTTAGGAGATAGCAGCATTCACATTTGTTCACAAGTGTTTGGTCATTTTTTTCACCTTCTTTTTTTATTCAGGTAGCTTATATGAGTGATTGGGTGAGCGCAGAATAATTCACATACACATTAAAAGTGGTTGTAAACCCTTAAAAACCACTTTGGCCTACAGGTAAGCCTAGATTAAGGCTTACCTGTAGGTCCAATAAATATCTCCTAAACCTACATGGTTTAGGAGATATTTACAAAAAGACAGCACCACTGTCTATGGCGCATGCGCTGTAGACAGCGGAGCGCACTGAGCAAGCCGTAGATCGTGGCGATATGCCGCTCGTGGCGGCTCCCGTGCGCATGCGCTTGAGTGACGTCATCACGACTCCGCCGGAGCAGCTAGACCCGGAAGTCACTCCGGGATTGATGGCGATGGTGGAGGACGTGGACGAGGGTCGCTTCGGGGGCTTCCTTCTCAGGTAAGGTATTCATAATGAGCTAGTATGCTATGCAAAAAAAATGGCCAAAAAAAAATCTTTAAAGCGGAAGTAAACCCTCCTATCATTTTTCAGCCAAGGAAGCTGCCATCTTGGTCTCTGTCTAATCTTCAACTGCCATGATGCTGCACATGTGATCAGTTATGACTCCAGCCATTGGATGGTTCAAAACAACATGGAGCCACATCAAGAGCCCACCGTCAGGCACCCAGAAGACCTTTCTATTTTCCAGGACTTCATAAATGCAGTGCTCATTTTATTGGCCGCAAATCAGTGCTGGTTTAGGGATTTACTAAGCAGTAAAGCAAAAGGAAAGGCTTCCGAAATTAGACGCCAGTGGTGGCTACCATTTTTTGGCAGGTTATCTTTATGGGTACAGGCTAAGTTAGAAAGCATCCACATAGACATTGCATGCAAAGCATATCCAGAAGTTTATTTTGGCCAACAACCAGACTGAGTTTCTATTGCTCCCCTGGCAGAGAGCTTTTGGCATGAGTGCCTAGCCCAGGCAAATAAATGCATGTGACATCCAGATTAACACTCTGCAATTCATAGTTTCATAGTAAGTAAGGTTGAATAAAGACATCAGTCCAACCTGAGTGTCTACAATTGTCCCTATCCCTGTACATTGCACACTCCCATTGGTCCCTACCCTCAAGGAGCCCACAATCCTAGGTCCCCATTCATATATTAGGGCCAATTTTTTTGGACAGAGGCCAATTAACCTACCTGCATGTCTTTGGATTGTGGGAGGAAACCAGAGTACCCGGAGGAAACCCATGCAGGCACAGGGAGAACATGCAAACTCCAGGCAGGTAGTGTCATGGTTGGGATTTGAACCAGCGACCCTTCTCACTGCTAGGTGAGAGTGCTAACCACTACACCACTGTGCCGCAATGCCTGTTGAACATATAGGCTTTCCAATCTGACAGTCTGTGCTTTACAAACGCTGAAAAGTTGAGCAACCTGGGAGCCTCTGATCCCAGATTAGACAATATGGAAATATAGACTATCCCACTGATTTGGAGAATATGCAGTGAAGCTCCCACTCTGGAGCCAGATGCAGGCACTATATACTGAGTACAGAGACCACCTTTTCCCACCTAAACCCAATCATCCAAGTGATAGGCTTTCTTTTAAAAAGGACTTTGTTAAAAAAAAAAAAAAAAAAAAAAACCTTTGTGGGAAGGCCCTGGTGGAAGCTGTTATTCTTGCCCTCTCAGCCTGCATGTTACTGTAACGCTCACCCCCAAAAGGTCCCGCTGATTTGTCCCAGGTTCCTTTACCAGATTAGTGCAATACCAGCCAGGCACACAGCAAGAGTCACTCTTCTGGCTCAATGAACAGTCTAGGGAAGGGGACTCCACAATTTCTAAACAAAGGACCAGTTTTTCTGCTCTTCAGACTTTAAGGGGGACCAAACTGTGCCCAGTTGGTATGAGGGTGAGAAATAGTGTCAATGGGAGGAATAATGTTCCATCGTTGATGTCAGTGGGAGGAATAGTGCCCCACTGTTGGTGTCGGTGGAAGAAATAGTGCTCAACTGTTGGTGTCAGTGGAAGGAATAATGCTCCATTGTTGGTGTCGGTGGAAGGAATAGTGCCCTACTGTTGGTGTTGGTGGGAGGAATAGTGCCCTACTGTTGGTGTTGGTGGGAGGAATAGTGCTCAACTGTTGGTGTCGGTGGGAGGAATAGTGCCCCACTGTTGGTGTTGGTGGGAGGAATAGTGCCCTACTGTTGGTGTCGGTGGAAGGAATAGTGCTCAACTGTTGGTGCCAGTGGAAGGAATAATGCTCCATTGTTGGTGTCGGTGGAAGGAATGGTGCCCTACTGTTGTTGTAAGGAATAGTGCTCAACTGTTGGTGTCAATGGAAGGAATAGTGCCATACTGTTGATGTCGGTGGGAGGAATGGTGCCCCACTGTTGGTGTCGGTGGGAGGAATGGTGCCCCACTGTTGGTATCGGTGGGATGAATAGTGCCCCACTGTTGGTGTCGGTGGGAGGAATAGTGCCCCACTGTTGGTGTCGGTGGGAGGAATAGTGCCCCACTGTTGGTATCGGTGGGAGGAATAGTGCCCCACTGTTGGCGTCGGTGGGAGGAATAGTGCCCCACTGTTGGTGTCTGTGGGAGGAATAATGCCTCAAGGGCCGGATAAAGGCACGCAAAGGGCCGCATCCGGCACCCGGGCCAAATTTTGGAGACCACTGTTATATAGCATTGGGGAACCCAGGGTAGAAGGAAAGCTACACTATCTGGGTGAAACTTGCATGGCACTAGCTGCCAACGGGCTTTTAATCTAAGGATGGTGCAGACACAAGGGACACTGACATGGTCATCTATACCTGGCAGGTAGGTGGTAGGACTCTCCTGCAATCCTTTGCTTGTGTCAGTTGCACATTTTAAGGAATCTTAATTTTATTTCTGTTGATTGCTGATGAGAAAGATAAACAGATGGATTTATTTGTTCTTGCCCCCAATCCTTCCTTTGCTCAATGCCTGGACCACATACCTTCATCACTGTGCTATATGTTTTCTGCTGCACCACTGGCATGGTTATATCCTCATAGTCCTCTTCATACATTTAGCAGAAATTTGTACTTAAAGTAGAACTATTTTGGATAGAGTAAGGGAGGGTTATAGCCCCTGTCAGTTTATTTTTTGCCATCTCTGTCACATTGCTGAGATTTGCCTTAATTTCCTGCCACTTAGCCAAACAGGAAGTGAGAAGAAATCTCTGCAAATTAAGGGAATCAATTGCCCCCCCAAGGCCTTCAGAACTAGTCCCAACTGGAAAATTTCAGGGCGGGTCTTAAACAGGAAGGAATGTGGCCTTGACAGGAAAGGGTAGGTCATATTTAAATTAGGGGGTGCACGAGTTTAGTCAGGCCTAGGGCAGCACAAATCATAAATACACCACTGATGGTGTGGGGGTGTTTTTCGGGGGTTGGGCTTGGCCCCTTAGTTCCAGTGAAGGGAACTCCTAAGCCGTCAGCATACCAAGACATTTTGGACAATTTCATGCGCCCAACTTTGTGGGAACAGTTTGGGGATGGCCCCTTCCTGTTCCAACATGACTGCGCACCAGTACACAAAGCAAGGTCCATAAAGACATGGACGAGTGAGTTTGGCGTGGAGGAACTTGACTGACCTCAACCCGATAGAACACCTTTGGGGGGAATTAGAGTGGAGACTGCGAGCCAGGCCTTCTCGTCCAACATCAGTGACTGACCTCACAAATGCTTTCTGGAAGAATGGTCAAACATTCCCATAGACACACTCCTAAACCTTGTGGACAGCCTTCCCAGAAGAGTTGAAGCTGTTATAGCTGCAAATGGTGGGCCAACTCAATATTGAACCCTACGGACTAAGACTGGGATGCCATTAAAGATCATGTGTGTGTAAAGGCAGGTGTCCCAATACTTTTGGTAATATAGTGTATATTACAAATATTCACAGGTCAAATGAAAATCCCCATCATACTCTTCCTTTACAGCAGGATCCCTATTAGAGTCCATGGTGGAGAGCTTAAGTGAAGACCATGGGCACCCTCGGCTGTCCTTAATCCTCAATCTGTGTACGTTAAGTATAGGCCACCGACTCTGCAGATAAAATCTTGTAGCGATCCGGATGCGGCCCGTGGGCCGTAGTTTGGAGAGCCCTGAGATAGAAGATGCCTTTTCTGATCTGCTGGACAAAAGGGTAACAAGATCTCCACTCCAGTCTAAATAAAAACCATTTATGGTTCTAATGGGGTTACGTCTTGTGCCAACCCTAGAGCAGTGTTTCTCAGCTCCAGTCCTCAAGGCGCCCCAACAGGTCATGTTTTCAGGCTTTCCATTATTTTGCACAGGTGATTTGATCAGTTTCAATGCCTTAGTAATTACCACAGCTGTCTCATCTGAGGGAAATCCTGAAAACATGACCTGTTGGGGCGCCTTGAGGACTGGAGTTGAGAAACACTGCCCTAGATGATCAGTAGTAGAGTTCTTCTTTAAAGGCTAAGCGGTTGGGTCATCTATCCAGTTCCTTGTCTGGAGGATTCCGAACGCAAAATCTCCCTCCCAGGTTCTCAACTCCACTCCCCACCCCCAATTTAATGTAGTAGTCAAGGTATCACCTCAAGACTCCCTCGTTATGGTCATGAAAGGTGGGTCGAGTCTGGAATTCAGAAGTGGAGTTCCCAGGAGGGGAATGGTGGCCTCCATATTTTAGATTTGTCTTGTAACACCCCAGGACCCTTCTGGTGTCACCACCATGACTATTACCAGCACCATAGGTGGTCTAGCCCGTACCGATCAGGGGTTTCTATTTATTATAGACTGTATGTGATCGCAGTTTGATCATTTACGCGCCTTAAATTTTGCTGTCCACAGGGGCCATGGAGAGGCTGCAGAAAGCGAAGAAGAATCGCGGCTATGAGGAAGAGCTTTCCGGCGTCCTCGAGAAGCAGGAGGACAAAGCGCCCATCTCCGGTTCGTGTCACTGTGACTCTGCAATCCACCGCTCTTTATCCGATCTGACCTTGGCGTTATGCGCTCAGGCGCTTATATGATACCTCGCAGAGGTTTACCGCTAATACTGCCGCTCACCGCAACAATCTGTTATATGATTGGATTCGGTTTTCTCCTGTTCAGCTAAAATGTGATATCTTTCATCTAATCATAATGATACTAACTGTTTAAAGGGAGTTTTTCTTTTTTATAAAATATGGTACTTAGGAATTGTTTCCCTGGTCTGCTACTGCAGGTCCCTGTTGCATGTATATATACACTCACACTGCCCTGGCGGCACCCGGGGCACATGACCCCTCTGCCCCCCCAGTTTTGGCCATATAACTATATAGATATAGAGATATATATATATATATATATATATATATATATATATATATATATATATATATATATATATATATATATATAGTATATAGCGAAAACTGGTGGGGGGGCAGGGGGGGGGGGGCATGTTCCCCCGGGCGCCACCAGGGTGGTGTGAGCATCCAAGAGAATGGCAGAAAGTGGGGAGAGCTGGAACATCACGATCACATCTTCAGTACAGCCCGGGGGGGGGGGGGGGTCAACAACCTGAGAGGGGTGTCGGGGGGGGGGGGGGTTGGAATTTAGTTGAACTGATGGGCCGTATCCTTCTGCAGCAGCTTGAAGCCTGCTTTTCCTCCTCTTCCTCCTGCTGGCATTCAGCTTCTGCAGGAGGATACAGCCCATCGGTTCCATTAAATGCCGCCATTGCAACCCCTCCTATCCAACATTTCCCTTTCTTATGCTGCCTGCCCCCCCCCCCCCCCCCCCCGTTTGTTTCCTTGGCAATGCCCCTGCAAGCCCACCCCATGGCGCTATCGTCTTTTCTCCTTCTGGCTGCTGTGGGGGATGTTCCAGGGGCATTCTTCCCAACTTTTTGAGATTGGAACAAGGGATACCTATTAGCAAAAGTGTGTAGGCATAGGACACACACCCTGCCACTCCTCCTTAAAGGAGAATTATACAAAAAAAATATTAGTTAAACCAACAAGTGCTTTTTTTTTATTTTACTTTATTTTTTTTATCACTATTATTCCTTTATATTGGCTTCTGAAAGTCACAAATGCAGCAATTAAGAAATTGGATGAAAGGTTTAGCACTGAGAAACAATTTTTGCAAGATTAAAAAGTGCATTTTATATACATCTACATAGATCAGACTAAAATGAGGGACAAATGAGGAGGAAAGAGGGACATTGTTTGAAATCAGGGCGAGTCCCCTCAAAATCAAAAGAAGGGGAAGGGGGTGCAGGGGATGGTGAGAAGGGGAAGGGGGTGCAGGGGGTGGTGAGAAGGGGAAAGGAGTGCAGGGGGTGGTGAGAAGGGGAAGGGGGTGCAGGAGATGGTGAGAAGGGGGTGCAGGAGATGGTGAGAAGGGGAAAGGGGGTGCATCGGATGGTGAGAAGGGGAAAGGAGTGCAGGGGATGATGAGAAGGGGAAAGGAGTGCAGGGGGTGGTGAGAAGGGGAAAGGAGTGCAGGGGATGGTGAGAAGGGAAAAGGAGTGCAGGGGATGGTGAGAAGGGAAAAGGAGTGCAGGGGATGGTGAGAAGGGAAAAGGAGTGCAGGGGATGGTGAGAAGGGGGTTGATGGGACGGTGAGAATTAAGTAGGTGTAGGGGGTGATCAGGGGGTGAGGGGGGTATATTCAATTAGATCAGAACATACAATATCCACATACAGAAGACGTAATAAGCAGCCTATATTATTTTTGGCATTTTCTTTTACTACGAGATGGGTTTCCTCCATTCACGTTCATCTCGTTCTTCCAATAAAACAGCGAACACTGATAGATCTTCCAAGCCTGCAGGATTGAGGTCAGATATTGAGGCACAGCAGAGGAAGTCATTAGAATGCAGCGTCAGAAAGCCGTCTCCCCGAGAGAGTGCCCTCAGATTTCTGACCTGTAAACAAATTATTTTCTTTCTCTATGCAGAAAAATCAGACGAGTTCCCTCTTCACGGTAAATTCTCAGAAAGCGAGGCGGCCAAGAGGCAGCCAGAGGAAGAGAGGAAGGCGAGCTCGGAGCGCTCTCAGGAAGGTGACAGCGGCGAGGAGCTGGAGAGTAATGAGATCAGCAAGAGAGAGCAGACCCCGGAGGACGAGGAGGAGATCGACAATCATATCACCGATGAGATCAATGACATGGAGCTTCCCAAGGACAATCAGGAAGACCTCAGCGATAGAGCGTCCGAGGAGAAGGAGGCAGTGTCCAAGAAGGATCCTGAGGAAGAGGAGATTGGAGACCATGACAAGGAAGACCTAAAGCAAGAGAGCAATGAGACGGAGAACGAGGAGGACGACACGCAGCGGGAGGACAGTACGTTCCATCTACTTGCATATAAAGATGTCGCTGCATCATTTCCTGATATAATAAGTGTTTACGCTTGGGCAGTGCCGGGACAAGGTCACCTAGAGTCCAGGGCGAACATGCCAAAACCCCCCAATATGTATGTGTCAGCAAAAATCCCCCCACAAAAACACTGAGCACTAATCTGCATGCTTACCCCAAGCATAAAATTCCTCCTCCTCACAGTACAAATCCACCTCCCGGCTGAAACGGTGACAGATATATGGGGAAGTACAGAAAAAAATGGATACTGAGAGACAATGAAGATTTTATTTTATCCTAAAAGGATGAGCTGACACATTTCAGAGGTTGTAAAGGATAAGCTGACACATTTCAGAGGTTGTAAAGGATAAGCTGACGCATTTCAGAGGTTGTAAAGGATAACCTGACGCATTTCAGAGGTTGTAAAGGATAAGCTGATGCATTTCAGAGGTTGTAAAGGATAAGCTGACACATTTCAGAGGTTGTAAAGGATAAGCTGACGCATTTCAGAGGTTGTAAAGGATAAGCTGACACATTTCAGAGGTTGTAAAGGATAAGCTGACGCATTTCAGAGGTTGTAAAGGATAAGCTGACACATTTCAGAGGTTGTAAAGGACAACCTTTAACAGGGCTTTAAGGTTGTAGGTGCTCTCCAGTATTAAAGCAGCTGATTGTACTTCTGCTCTAAATATTGAGATTTGGGGTCCCATTTACACTATTCTGTTCCAGTAACCAGGAGAATAGGTGCAGGTACTCCCCAATTTACCCCTCTTCTCTGTCCCCTACCCACCTCCGAGCACAATCCACTGCAGTCAGGAACAATAAATCCCCCCAGCAACAACAGATTCCCTCCAGCAACAATAGATACCCCAGCAACAATAGACCCCCCCCCCCCCAGCGACAACAGATTTCCTCCAACAACAATAGATCCCCCCCAGCGACAACAGAGACGCTCAGCAACAAAATACTACTCCAACAACAATAAACCCCCAGCAACAATAGACCTCCGATGTAATAATACAGTATAGCTCTCCCAGCAACAAGTGACCTCCCCCCCAGCAATATAGGACCCTTCCCCAGCGACAATAAACCCTCCAGCACCCCATTCAGTGCTGGAGGTGCCGCAACTGCATTTCCCCCATGTTCCCACTGAAAAAAAGCCCTGCCAGTAACACACTGCAATGCACCTCATCTGTTTTGTTGCAATGGGGTGTCATCAATGGCACCCCATTGCACCTTGCCAAAAGAACAATGCATGCTGCACTTCCAAAAAAAAAATCTTACATGGTAATGGAATGGACTACCTCAACACAATAAAGGTTGACGTGATTCAACATCATCTTTTAACGCACTGCAACACTGTGGATGGCCCCTAATGTTTATCATTTCTAACCTGTTCAATCCCAAAATCATCTAGATTCTTACCAGAAAAATCCTGATGGAGGGACCCTTCAGAATCCCAAAATGCATCAGCATGTTCTTCTGACTTTTCATATTAAGAAAGTTAGCAGAGTCCTCCAGCAGTGCAGAGTATTTCAGGAGAGGAGAGTTATAGAGGAAGCAGCAGAGTCCTCCAGCAGAGCAGAGTATTTCAGGAGAAGAGAGTTATAGAGGAAGGATCAGAGTCCTCCAGCAGAGCAGAGTATTTCAGGAGAAGAGAGTTATAGAGGGAGCAGCAGAGTCTTCCAGCAGAGCAGAGTATTTCAGGAGAGGAGAGTTATAGAGGAAGGATCAGAGTCCTCCAGCAGAGTAGAGTATTTCAGGAGAGAGAGTTATGCCGCATACACACAGTCGGACTTTCCAGCAGAAAAAGTCAGACGGAATCTTTTCATCGGATATTCCGATCGTGTGTGGGCCTCATCTGACTTTTTTTCCCGCAAAATTCTGACGGACCTAGAAATCAAACATATTCTAAATATTTCCGCGGAAGCAATTCCTATTGGGAAAACCGCTCGTCTGTATGCTCTTCTGACGGACCAAAACGACGCATGCTCTGAAGCAAGTACGAGATGGTAGCTATTGAACTTCCTTTTCCTAGTCCCGTCGTACGCGTTGTACGTCACCGTGTTCTAGACGGTCGGACTTTGGTGTGATCGTGTGTAGGCAAGACAGTTTCAACGGAAAAAAACGGTCATCTGTACGCGGCATTAGAGGAAGGAGTTGGGTCCTCCAGCAGTGCAGAGTATTTTAGGAATAGAGAGTTATGCCGCGTACACATGATCGGAAATTCGGCCAGCAAAAGATGAGAGCTTTTGGTCGGAAAATGCGACCGTGTGTATGCTCCATCGGACTTTTGCTGGCCGAATTCCCGCCAGCAAAAGATCGGTCGGAAAAAGTTCTGATCGGAAATTCCAATAGTCTGTACCAATTCCGACGCGCAAAATTCCTACGCATGCTCGGAAACAATTGAACTTAATTTTCTCGGCTCGTCGTAGTGTTGTACGTCACCGTGTTCTTGACGGTCGAAAGTTTAGAGAACTTTTGTGTGACCGTGTGTATGCAAGCCAAGCTTGAGCGGAATTCTGTCAGAAAAACCATCCAAGATTTTTCCAACGGAAAATCAGATCGTGTGTACACGGCATTAGAGGAAGGAACAGAATCAATTTGTTATGTCCATTATTTCTTGTCTTCTTCTAGATTCGATGAGGATTCCTGAAGAGACCAGATCAGAAGTTGAGACCAGCAAGGAAAGCAAACAACAGGAAAGTGAGACGACTGACTGTTCTGACGACGAAACCACCAAAGACCTTGAGGATTCCAAACGATGGAACAAAATGGATGAGCTGGCCAAGGAGCTTCGAGCCAAGAGGTGTGCCAAGCGTGATACCAGTGAGGAGGACCCAGACCGATCCATGAAAATTCCCATCAAAGACCAAAAGTACGAGCCGGCCAGCGAGGAGCATGAAGACAGACAACAGCAGCAAAGCTCAAGAGAGGACATGGAGCCTCAGATGTCCAAAAGGCCAGAAGAGAGGAAGGAGGAAGAGGGCAGTGCCAACAGGAAGACCGAGGTTGGTGTTAGAACATCAGAAAGGTCACAGTAAAAGCAGCAGCTCGTGCCATTGTCCGCTACACAATGGTACGTTGTCCATAACTGCGACACGCCTAAACATTACCACCACACTGCCATCCTATCATGCTGGAGATCTGAACATAATGAAACTTGTTCACTTTTTACATACTTCCTGTTCCATATCGTCATGATGACATTTCCTATACAGATTGGCCAATGCTTTGAGTTGAGCCTTGGGTGTGAACCAGAAAATATTTAGAATTGTAGGAGCACCACATCGAAATGTATAGAGTTAGGCTAGCCATACACTGTGAAAATTTGCTTAGTGGGTGGCTCTGCTACCCCCCTCCCACCCAACATCCTTCCATGAAAAAGCTATGGAGTCGGGCAGAAAACTGTTGGCCGAATAGTGGCTTCTTACAATCAGATGCAGCCGCTGTTGGGGCATTCTGGCACCCGCAGCCTGAGCGTGAGATTCACCCATCTGCGCTATATAGTGTGAATGGAGGAATCTTTTAGATTCTAAGTATGGCCAGACCCATGAGCTATGAACAACTTCAGCAGCAGAGGTTGCCGGTCCTGGACTTTTTGCACACCCCTCTTCTGCCCACCACTTGGCCTGGCCCTTTTTTGGAGTCCAAAAAGCATTTTATTCCTTAATATAGTTAAAGCCATTAAGAAGGCGCCTTAGAGCCCTTGAAACACGTTGCCTTGGCTTTTTATTTTTTTTAACACTTGTTTAAATTCATGGAAGCTAGGCCCAATAGAGATAAATAAGATCCAATGACGGTGTTTTTTTTTCTATGTTGCATGGCTCTCACATCTGGTTCATATCATATCACTGCTCATAGATCTCTGTGGGTGTCTGTTTGGTTGAGTGCTCTATCATCTCTCTTAAAAATAATAGAAACAATTGGTATGTTTTTTATAAAACAAAATTCTTTTTCTTTTTTTATGCTGTTACATCTCAGTGCTACTCGTCTTCTGCAGACTCTTTGCCTTCACTTCATGTCTGTGTGCACTGTAGAGATGACTACATAGCCTTTCCCTAGGGCGGGTTTCCTGATGGTGACCACATTTATCCATGCCTGCACAGAACAACCAAACGCACATCGGGGGTTGATTTACTAAAACTGGAGAGTTCCAAAAGCTGGTGTAACTGCATAGAAACCAATTAGCTAGGGCTACAGCGTGGGCCTTAATTGCCAGGGAGGCCGTCGGACATGAGCTGCCTGCGCATCCCCTGGGGGGCGCGCTCTGTGATCACAGAGTCTATGAGACACAGATCGGAGTAAGAGGTCGATCCCAACGCCGTACCACGTACTCACTCACTTACGCTGGTAGCGTGAGGAGAAAAAAGAAGCTGTTCACTGGCGGCTGTGAGAGGGACATCAGTCCCGATCATGGAGAGCCTCAACAGAGGCTTCTGTGCCCACCAGCGCCACCTACTAGTGCCCTATGAGTGTCTATGAGACTCGGCTGATCACAGATCAGAGTATCCCGGCCCCTTACCATGTGATCAGCTATCAGCCAATGACAGCTTATCACGTGATGTAAACAAAAGATCAGTAATAGATCCCTCACAGAGAGAGCTGCGGCTCCCTTATCTGTGCCCACTAGTGCCATCTGCCAGTGCCAACTATCAGTACCCACCAGTGCCACCTACCTTTTCCCAACAGTGGCACCTATCAATGCGCACCAGTGCTGCAAATCAGTGCCACGGATCAGTGCTGCCTATCAGTGCCCTTCAGTGACGCCCATTAGTGTCAACCATCAGTGCCACCTCTCAGTGCTGGCTTATCAATGTCCCCTCTCAGTGCCCTTCAGTGCCGCCCATTAGTGTCAACCATCAGTGCCACCTCTCAGTGCTGCCTTATCGGTGCCCATGAGTGCAGCCTCATCAGTGCACATTTGAAATTTCCTCTTACGAATTACGTTAAAGCTTATAGGAGATTTTACTAGCTAGGTTTACTTCTAATTAACGATTAGGGGTCTATTCATCAAAGAAAATAAAAATCACTGGACGATTGTCCCATCCTTTGGCCCAGCCCTCACAAATTCAGGCCATATTTTGCTTATTTTGCCTAACCACTTGCCCTCCGGAAGATTTAACCCCCCCCTTCATGACCAGGCCATTTTTGCGATATGGCACTGCGTTATTTTAACTGATAATTGTGTGGTGGTGCGACGCTGTACCCAAATAAAAGGTATGTCCCTTTTTTCCTCCACAAATAGAGATTTCTTTTGATGGTAGTTGATCACCTCTGCGGTTTTAATTTTTTTCGCTATAAACAAAAAAAAAAAATGACAATTCTGAAAATAAAATATATATTTTTTACTTTATGCTATAAAACATATCAAATACATTTTTTTTTTTTTTTTTTTTATTGAATTTCTTAATATGTATTCTGCTACGTTTTTGGTAAAAAAAAAATCCCAATAAGCAATTGGTTTGCGCAAAAGTTATAGCGTCTACAAAATAGGGGATAGATTTATAGCATTTTTTTCCCTTTTTTTTTTTCAAAGCGACTTATTGCGGTGGACAAATCAGACACCTAACTGACACTTTTGAGGGAACCAGTGACACTAATACAGTGATCACTGCTAAAAACTATGCACTGTCACTGTACTAATGACATTGGCTGGGAAGGGGTTAACATCTACGGCGATCAAAGGGTTACACACTATTAGATTTTCTGCAGTTTTTTTTGTCTTCAGATTTACCAAGACCATATAATATGAGGTCAAACCTTTGGAGTTTCAATTTGTATGCAATCAGGCAGACCCTTGTACTACATGGTTTTGGTAAATCTGAAGAAAAACATCTGCAGAAAATCTAATAGTGTGTATGGGGGTCTGAGTGTTGGCTGTTTTCACTAAGCAACGATTTGCAGGAATAAAAAATAAATAAAAAAAGCACATTGCTGCTGTCAGAAGAGAGCCCTGTGTTTGTTTACCTACACAGGGCTCTCTTCGGTAATGTCTGGAACCGAGCCGCGAGTTCTGGTGACCAATCAGTGGCTGCCACCCGCTGTAGCACCAACCAATCGCAGCACAGCCGGGGTGCTCTTTACCTCAGCACACGGATCACGTACTAGGTAGATGATGCGGAGCAGAGCGGCCGTCATATACCTACAGTGGGCGGTCCACAAGCGGGTAATACAGGGATGATCATCGGCTCCCTCTTGTGCCATAATGTGGTATTTCCCTGAAATAACTCAGCCAGGAAAAAATACTGCAATATGGCCACTAGATGGCGATCATATTATTGTGTGGGCTGGGCAAATGCCTGTGACATTCATTAGACATGTGCACTGCCGAAAAATTTGTTTGTTTTTTGTTTTATTCGAAAAATTCGGAAATTTGAAGATTTGGAAACCCAAAAATTTGAAAATCCAAAAATAAGAAAGGAAAATCAGAAAATTTGAAAGAATGAAAATCCAGAAATTTGAAATAACTAAGTAATAATAACTATTAAATTATAGGTATTGGAATTTCCTTTTAAAAAAAGCTGTTATCCAAAATCACCAATGCCAAATCTAAACAAATGGAATGGAACAAAATAATAAATAATAATAATAATAATTAATAATGATACGTTTTTATTATTAATTATTATTAATTAATTTGTTACGTTCCATCCGTTTAGATACGGCATTCGTTATTTTGGATAATTCGCAACTTCAGATAAATTCGTATTTGTTACATTCACCAACAGCCAAATTTGAAAGGAAAATTCCAATACCTATAATTTAATAGTTAGTTATTATTAGTTAGTTATTTCCAAATATTAATGAATTTCCGAATATTAACAATTTCCGAATATTAACGAATTTCAAAATATTTCCAAATATTACCGAATTTCCAAATATATACAAAATTCCAAATATTAAAGAATTTCCGAATATATACGAATTTCAAAATATTAACAAATTTGTCTAAATTAGTTAAAAAACGAATTCGGAACTAAACTAATTTCACACGTCTAACATTCATCCAAGAAATGCTGATGCAACGTAAAGATCTTAGTGGTCAATGTGGGTTTATTGAGTTTCTATTATAAAATTCTGAATAAAAATGGCAAACAAGATTAAATTAGTTTTCTTTCCTGCAGGATCAAGAACTGGAGAGCCTGGCCGCCATCGAGGCTGAGCTGGAAAACGTCGCCCACAAACTGCATGATTTGAGGAGGGGATGAACTACGACCCAACAATAAAAAACAAAAAAATAAAAAAAATATACACCATTGCACCTTTTTACATGCGTGTCCTACATTAACCCTACGACCGCCATCGGCAAAACGCATTGCGAACCCTTATGGCAGGATTGGGGTTAAAGAGAACCCTTTTACGAAAGAGACTTAGAGGCCGCCAATGCTGACCATCCTTTTTAAAATCCTAACCGCCTGGCTGTCACCCTGGTCCTCTGGCTTCAATCGGAGCCTAGAGTCTCAGAACAAGCATGCAGACCAGGACCTTCTCTCCGAATTTTCCTGACTGGTGTCTTGTCGAATACTGTCCCCCATCGGATAGTGTCCTCCCTATACTGCGCTTGCACAGTACGGAGGACAAAGGAGACACCAAAAGTCTCCGAAGATGAACAGCTCATCGTCAGCTCTACACGGCCCCTGCGCACTGAGTCCAGGTTCTAGCCCCACCATCCAAGTGGACATAGAGTTAGAATAAAAATATGCCGAGCGAAGCATGGCGAGCGGCCCTGTTACAAAGCGCTAACTATTAATTCCGCAGGCGCCGTGTACAGCTGATGGTCAGCTGTTCAACTTCAGAGACTTTTGGCGTCTCCTTGTCCTCCGTACTGCGCAAGCGCTGCGCCTGTGCACTATCCGATGGGGGGACCTTTCTCGGCAGAACACCGGCATGCTTGTGCCAAGTCCAAGTGTCCAAGCCAGGAGGTCGGTATACCAGCCATTTTCAGGAGGAGAGGATCAATGGCCGCCGCCGTAAGGCTCTCATTATGAGTTTACTTTAAACCTGCACTAGTTTTATTTCATTGTTCTCACCAGTCTGTCATACAGGAAGGTCGTCACACATTTGTCTTTTTCTGGGGGGGGGGGGGGGGGGGGGGGGGATTAGCTCTTGGCACAGATTATTTTCCGATCCATTTTCAGGCGCGTCAGAGGCAATACGAAGGTGTCCGATGATGAGGGATGAATCTGATGACATCTCAGTTTTTTTTTCTCTATGGCTTCAGTTTGGATGTTAAACGCTTTTTAGTACAACTGTCATTTTTATGTTAGATTGACATATTGCAATAACTTGTTACTTTTTGATTAAATCTGGAAGTGGAGGTCTATTCTGTTGTAAAAATAATTTACAGGGAAATAAAATGAGATTTTTTTCCTTTGCGTCTCGTGTTTCATTTGCTACATTGTTGTGTGCATCAAATTTACACTATAAAGGCCAAGAATGTTCACCATCCTCCGCATGATGGCGTGTTCAGGTGTTCCCAGTGAAGGGAGGGTGAATACTGCATCATACAAAGACATTTTAGACCAGGCATAACTAAATGACGGACCACGGTCCAGATCTGGACCAAGCCACTGTCCTGGTCCGGACCCATGGTCGCACCGTGTAGGAGCCTTCCTTTCCGCACTGACCTCTGCTGCCGTCATTCTCAAGGCAGCATGGAAAGCAGGAAGCAGGGGATAGCAATGATGGAGCAGGAGGCACAGCGGCACTGGATGGAGGGAGTTGCATGAGTTAATGTTCCAGATTAACCAGCATGGGATTGGTTGTTAGGACACTGGGCGGCCCTAGCAACGAATCACCAGCTTGTTATTAGGAAAAGTTAACCTCGGTAGCCCCCATCCAGTGCTGCTGTGCCTTCCGGCTGCTCTTCGCTCTGTGTAAGGTGGCCAAGAGGACATGACTGTGAATTGGGGGGGGGGGGGTGGGGGGTGGGGTGGTGGTGGAAAGACGTCAGTGCTGTGTGTGCGCGAGTGTGATTTGACGTGTGAAGGGGCAGAACACATTATTGCGGCAGGAGGGTGATGTGAAAGGGGAGCAGTACACTGGGGAAAGGGTAATGTGAAGGGGGTGGCAAGTGGGGGAGATGGAAATGTAAAGAGGGGCAGTGCTTTCGGGGGGTCATGTAAAGGGGGCAGTGTTGCGGATGGAGATCTGAAGAAGGGCAGTGCTGTCCGGGGTGGAGGGTGATGTAAAGGGGGGGCAGTGCTTTAGGGGGAGGGGGGGTTCTTGTCATGTAAAGGGGGCAGTGTTGCAGATGGAGATCTGAAGAAGGGCAGTGCTTTGGGGGGGAGTCATGTCATGTAAAGGGATCAGTGTTGTAGATGGAGATCTGTGAAGGGGGCAGTGCTGTGGGGGGGGGGGGGGTGATTTGAAGCAGGCCAGTGCTGTGGGAGGAGAGATGTGATGTAAAAGGGGGCAAGCTCAGTGGGGTGGTAATGTAAAGAGGGGGCAAGTGCTGTGGGGAGGGGTGATGTGAAGGGGGGGGGCAATCCTTATTTTGAGGGGGGTTAATGCAAAGTGGACCTTAATGTAAAGGGGAAACTGAAGTGAAGTGGGTGACTGATGTGCGGGGGACTGAGGACGCCGATGTGAGAATGGGGATTGTGATATAAAATGAGGGGGCTGTGATGAGAAGGATCTGAGACATTGCAACAATATGCGATTCAGACGTTGGCTGAAAGAAAATTTTACTGATCGGACCTCCGTGAATTTTTCATTCAATTACCCCCCCGTTTTAGACAATTGTGGTCTTCCCACCTCTTGATAAAAGTTTGGGGAAGACCCTTTTTGGTTTCACCATGACTGTGCCTCTGTGTACGAAGCCAGCTCCATATGGATGACCAGTTTGGTGTGAAGGAACATGTGTCCTACACAGAATCTGGACTTCTACCCTACTGAATACCTTTGGGATAGTTTGGAACTGATAGTGGCCAGGTTTTCTCAACCAGCATCAGTACCTGACCTCAAATGGGGACACAAATTCCCACAGCCACACAACAAAATCTTGTAGAAAGTCTTCCCAGGACATAAGAGGGGGTTATAGCCAAAAAGGGACAAAATACATATGAATGGCCATGAGGGGATGGAGGGCAACTCCGTATTATTAGCCATGGATTTGAAATGGAATGTCCAACAGGCTGATACAGGTGTGATGATCAAGTGTCGGGTACTGTTAATATTACATCATACAAAGACATTGTAGATAATTGTGCTTTTCCAGCATTGTGGTAACAGTTTGGGAAAGGTCCTTTTCTGTTCCGACATGACTGTGCCCCCTCTCTGTAGAGAGCCAGCTCCATAAAGACATGGATTGACTAGTTTGGTGTGGAGGAACTTGAATGTTCTTCATAGTCCTGACCTCAGTCCTACTGCACACCTTTGGAATGAATTGGAATGCTGAGGGTGAGCCGTCTTCTTAGCCAACATCAGTTCCTGACCTCACAAATAGGCACAAATTTCCACAGACACTCCAAAATCTTGTGGAAAGCCTTCCCAAAGGAGTGGAGGATATTATAGCTGCGAAAGGGGGAGCAGCTCCTTATTAAATGGACATGTGGGGACGGGAGGGGGGCTTCTCAGAAAAGTGGAGGATGTCAAAGCCACAAAGAGGGACCAACGCCAAACAATCGACCATGTAGGATAGAGGACAAATCCATATTAATGGCCATGAGTTTGAAATGGGATATCCAACAGGCTCATACAGGTGTGATGGTCAGGTGTCTCCAAAGAAGGGTTCTGTTCATACTACATCATACAAAGACATTGTAGATAATTGTGGTCTTCCAGCCTTGTGGTAATAGCTTGGAAAAGGCTCTTTTGTGTTCCAGCATGACTGTTCCTCTGTGTATAAAGCCAGCTCCATAAAAACATGGTTTTCCCAGTCTAGTGTGGAGGTGTCCTGGCCTCAACCCTACTGAACACGTCTGGGATGAATCAAATCGCTGATGGTGAGCCAGGCTTTCTCAATCCCCATCAGCACCTCACCTCTCGTATCGGCACACATTCCCATGGACACCCTCCATAATCTAGTGGTAAGTCTTCCCAGAAGAGTGGAGGCTGTTACAGCTGGGGGACCAACATCATATTAATGACCATAGGGGGGAAGGGGGGCAACTCCCTATTAATGGGCATGATTTTGGATTAGGATGTCCAATAAGCTCATATGGGTGTGATGGTCAGTGTTCAAAGACTTCTGGCCACATGGTGCAATTCTCTTTTGTAGACCTCAGCTTTGTGTACAGGGGCATTGTTTAAAAGGAAAGGGACAGGGGAGGGGGAGGAAAGGGACAGGGGAGGGGGAGGAAAGGGACAGGGGAGGGGGGAGGAAAGGGACAGGGGCAGGGGAAATGAAGAAAGGAATAGTGGAAGGGACAGAAGAAGGAGAAATAGAAGAGGCAGGGGAAGAGGGAAGTGATGGGGGAAGGGCAAGGGGCAGGGGAAAGGAGAAGGCGAGGGGGCAGGGGAAAAGGAGAAGGCGAGGGGGCAGGGGAAAAGGAGAAGGCGAGGGGGCAGGGGAAAAGGAGAAGGCGAGGGGGCAGGGGAAAAGGAGAAGGCGAGGGGGCAGGGGAAAAGGAGAAGGCGAGGGGGCAGGGGAAAAGGAGAAGGCGAGGGGGCAGGGGAAAAGGAGAAGGCGAGGGGGCAGGGGAAAAGGAGAAGGCGAGGGGGCAGGGGAAAAGGAGAAGGCGAGGGGGCAGGGGAAAAGGAGAAGGCGAGGGGGCAGGGGAAAAGGAGAAGGCGAGGGGGCAGGGGAAAAGGAGAAGGCGAGGGGGCAGGGGAAAAGGAGAAGGCGAGGGGACAGAGGAAAAGGAGAAGGCGAGGGGACAGAGAAAATAGAAGGAAAGGGGCAGGGGAAAGAGAATGCAAGGGGAATTGAAGGGGAAAGAGAATGCAAGGGGAATTGAAGGGGAAAGAGAATGCAAGGGGAATTGAAGGGGAAAGAAGAAAGGAGGGAGGAGGAAGGGACAGGGGAAAGAAGAAAGGAGGGAGGAGGAAGGGACAGGGGGAAGAAGAAAGGAGGGAGGAGGAAGGGACAGGGGAAGAAGAAAGGAGGGAGGAGGAAGGGACAGGGGGAAGAAGAAAGGAGGGAGGAGGAAGGGACAGGGGGAAGAAGAAAGGAGGGAGGAGGAAGGGGGGACAGGGGAAGAAGAGGAAGGAGGGAGGAGGAAGGGACAGGGGGAAGAAGAAAGGAAGGGAGGGGAAGGGAAGGGGAGAGAAGGGGCAGGGGAAGGAAGGAAGGAGGAGGAAGGGACAGGGGGAAGAAGAAAGGAGGGAGGAGGAGGGGGGAACAGGGGGGAAGAAGAAAGGAGGGGGGAGGAAGGGACAGGGGAAGAAGAAAGGAGGGAGGAGGAAGGGGCAGGGGGAAGAAGAAAGGAGGGAGGAGGAAGGGACAGGGGGAAGAAGAAAGGAGGGAGGAGGAAGGGACAGGGGGAAGAAGAAAGGAGGGAGGAGGAAGGGACAGGGGGAAGAAGAAAGGAGGGAGGAGGAAGGGACAGGGGGAAGAAGAAAGGAGGGAGGAGGAAGGGACAGGGGAAGAAGAAAGGAGGAGGAAGGGACAGGGGGAAGAAGAAAGGAGGAGGAAGGGACAGGGGGAAGAAGGAAAGGAGGAGGAAGGGACAGGGGGAAGAAGAAAGGAGGAGGAAGGGACAGGGGAAGAAGAAAGGAGGAGGAAGGGACAGGGGAAGAAGAAAGGAGGAGGAAGGGACAGGGGAAGAAGAAAGGAGGAGGAAGGGACAGGGGAAGAAGAAAGGAGGAGGAAGGGACAGGGGAAGAAGAAGGAGAGTAAAGGGACAGGGGAAGAAGAAAGGAGAGGAAGGGACAGGGGAAGAAGAAGGAGAGTAAAGGGACAGGGGAAGAAGAAGGAGAGGAAGGGACAGGGGAAGAAGAAGGAGAGGAAGGGACAGGGGAAGAAGAAGGAGAGGAAGGGACAAAGGAAGGAGGAGAGGAAGGGACAGGGGAAGGAAGGAGGGGAAGGGACAGGGGAAGGAGGAGGGGAAGGGACAGGGGAAGGAGAAAAGTAGGGGGACAGGGAAAAGAGCAAGGGAAGGGGCAGGGAAAAAACAAGGGGAAGGAAAGAGGAAGGGACAGGGGAAGGAAGAGAAGGGGGCGGGGAAAAGAGAAAGGGGGGGGGGAAAAGAGAAAGGGGCGGGGGAAAAGAGAAAGGGGCGGGGAAAGAGAAAGGGGCGGGGAAAGAGAAAGGGGCGGGGAAAAGAGGAAGGGGCGGGGAAAAGAGGAAGGGGCAGGGAAAAAAGCAAGGGAAGGGGCAGGGAAAGGAGGAGAGGGAAGGGACAGGGGAAGGAGGAGAGGAAGGGACAGGGGAAGGAGGAGAGGAAGGGACAGGGGAAGGAGGAGAGGAAGGGACAGGGGAAGGAGGAGAGGAAGGGACAGGGGAAGGAGGAGAGGAAGAGACATGGAAAAGAGCAAGGAAAGGGGCAGGGAAATGAGCAAGGGAGGGGGCAGGGAAAAAAGAGCAAGGGGTAGGAAAGGGGGCAGGGAAAAGAGCAAGGGGTAGGAAAGGGGGCAAAGAAAAGAGCAAGGGGTAGGAAAGGGGGCAAAGAAAAGAGCAAGGGGTAGGAAAGGGGGCAAAGAAAAGAGCAAGGGGTAGGAAAGGGGGCAAAGAAAAGAGCAAGGGGTAGGAAAGGGGGCAAAGAAAAGAGCAAGGGGTAGGAAAGGAGGAAGGGAAGGAGAAAGGGGCAGGGGAAGGAAAGGGACAGGGGAAGCATGGGAACATCAGCATTCTAAGCAATGGCAGCCTACATGATTCTATTGTGACAGGTGCACTTTAAGCTGTGAAGAAGTCCCAGAACCTGTTAGGACTGTTACTCCCAGAAAAGCCTGCATGCCACAATATAACCACAATCTGAAAAATAATATATAAAGTCATAGTCTGGAAGACATTACAATTACCAGTGTTCACCTTCTGCTATGGAACTAAAAGATGATTGGCTACCCGTTTTTCCAACTTCTGCAATAAATTCTTGACACAGTGCTACAAGTCATAGAGTACATCCGTTTTAATCAGCAGGACAATTGCAACAGTATATACATTTTTATATAAAAAAAAAAAAAAAAAAGTCAAATTTTTCACTTGCACTAAAAACAATAGTAGAAGGCCCATCCGTACGACACGGTGAAATGACATGGAAGTGCTTGCGTAATTAGAGGCGTGGTGCATTTCATGTGACGCCAGCCTCTCTCTGTGGCAGTCTCATTTACCCGCAGCAGGAAGGATTAGTGATCAGATGTTTCGGTTAAGTTACCACTGAACTATTTGAACAGAGCAAGGTGTTGAGTACTAAAAAGAGCATTAAAACAAATAATCCAAAAAAAAAAAAAAAATTAGAAAGTCTACTAATTACATCACCAGCGGCTGACTCTGACTGGATAATATTTACTATCTGCATTTACAGAATAAAATTTCTCTCTTTAAAAATAATTCCATTTTTTTTTCTAAATCATTTTGAAGAGTCCGGCTTCCGGGTCTCTCCGGTATTTTTTTACATTTTTTATTTATTTTTTAACTCTGACAGCGGTACCTTTGTCTTTTTTTTTTTTTGTATTAGTGCACTTTTTTCTTCAGCAGATTTTGGATAGTCTCGCCGGGAGAGTAGACGGGGGTATCTGTGCAATGGCCCCCTGATGAAGTGGTTGGGTTTTTTTCTTTTTTACCCAACAAGTGCAGAGGTGGAAAAAAGCTGAATTCTGTTAACCGGCTGTGGGGCGGCTAAATGCCCGGACTCGTCAGGACTGATTTATAAGTGCTCAGATGTTGTCCACCCCAAAAAAAAAAAAAAAAAAAAAAGACTGCTGTCCCTGAAATCGCCCGGCTTCTCCTCTCTGTGTCCATTGTCTGTCGCATTTGCGGTGTTATTGAGACGACGCCTTAGTCGCCAAAGACGCCACGCAGTGCTGCTGGAAGCTGGTGGATACGGCAGAATTACACGCTAGTCTCTGGCTTTGCAGCTTGACGGCTCCGCTGGCGTCGTTCTCCACCCCCCAGGGCTCTAGTCTAGTGGGGGCACAGCACAGACGATCTCCCAGGATGCCGCTGGTCTGCTCCAGCTGAGGTTTACTGGCATTCGGTTCCGGACGCTGCAGGAGGGTGGCGATATGGTTCAAAAGGTCCCCAAAAAACTCTGGAACACCTTCGTATCCTGAAACACAGAAGACACTATGAGCCATTGTGCGACAATACACTTCACGTTATTTAGGACTAAAAAGAACCTGTTGGGACATACACTATATTACCAAAAGTATTGGGACACCTGCCTTTACACGCACATGAACTTTAATGGCATCCCAGTCTTAGTCCGTTGGGTTCACTATTGAGTTGGCCCACCCACTTCTTCAATTCTTCTGGGGAGGCTGTCCACAAGGTTTAGGAGTGCGTCTATGGGAATGTTTGACCATTCCTCCAGAAGAGCATTGTGAGATCAGGCACTGATGTTGGACAAAAAAAGCCTGGCTCACAGTCTCCACTCTAATTCATCTCAAAGGTGTTCCATCGGGTTGAGGTCAGGACTGTGTGCAGGCCAGTCAAGTTCCTCCACCCCAAACTCGCTCATCCATGTCTTTATAGACCTTGCTTTGTGCACTGGTCCAAATCATTTGGTGGAGGGGGGATTATGGTGTGGGGTTGTTTTTCAGGGGTTGGGCTTGGCCCCTAAGCTCCAGTGAAGGGAGAGCTTAAGGTGTCAGCATATCAAGACATTTTGGACAATTTTCATGCTCCCAACTTTGTGGGAACAGTTTGGGGATGGCCCCTTCCTGTTCGAACATGACTACACACCAGTGCACAAAGCAAGGTCCATAAAGACATGGATGAGCGAGTTTGGGGTGGAGGAACTTGACAGAGTCCTGACCTCAACCCAATAGAACACCTTTCGTATGAATTACAGCGGAGACTGCGAGCCAGGCCTTCTCGTCCACATCAGTGCCTGACCTCACAAATGTGCTTTTGGAAGAATGGTCAAAAATTCCCCAGACACACTCCTAAACCTTGTGGACAGCATTCCCAGAAGAGTTGAAGCTGTTATAGCTGCATAGGGTGGGCCAACTCAATATTGAACCCTACGGACTAAGACTGGGATGTCATTAAAATTCATGTAAAGACAGGTGTCCCAATACTTTTGGTAATATAGTGTATGTGCTGGAGCTACCATTCTTGCTTCGCTATTGCTGTAAAAA
>CM053038.1:70176547-70214047 GCA_028564925.1 Lithobates sylvaticus
CTCTAGTCTCTCTCGCTCCTTCCTCTCTCTCTCTCTCTCTCTCTCTCGCTCCTTCCCCTCTCTCTCTCTCGCTCCTTCCCCTCTCTCTCTCCAGCTCCTTCCCCTCTCTCTCTCTCTCGCTCCTTCCCTCTCTCTCTCTCTCTCGCTCCTTCCTCTCTCTCTCTCTCTCGCTCCTTCCTCTCTCTCTCTCTCTCTCTCTCTCTCTCTCGCTCCTTCCTCTCTCTCTCTCTCTCTCTCTCTCGCTCCTTCCTCTCTCTCTCTCTCTCTCTCTCTCGCTCCTTCCCCTCTCTCTCTCTCTCTCTCGCTCCTTCCTCTCTCTCTCTCTCTCGCTCGCTCCTTCCTCTCTCTCTCTCTCTCGCTCCTTCCTCTCTCTCTCTCGCTCCTTCCTCTCTCTCTCGCTCCTTCCTCTCTCTCGCTCCTTCCTCTCTCTCGCTCCTTCCTCTCTCTCGCTCCTTCCTCTCTCTCGCTCCTTCCTCTCTCTCTCTCCTCCTCCTCTCTCTCTCGCTCCTTCCTCTCTCTCTCTCCTTCCTCTCTCTCTCTCCTTCCTCTCTCTCTCTCCTTCCTCTCTCTCTCTCTCCCTTCCTCTCTCTCTCTCCTTTCCTCTCTCTCTCTCCTTCCTCTCATCGCTCTCCTTCCTTTAATCTCAGGGGAAACTGTCAGTGCAGGCTCTGGGCTGTACAAGAGATGCTGTCAGCTCAGAGTTCTGCTGAGGAGGCACTGATAAGTGCCACTGATTGGCACTGGTAGGTGGTACTTATAGGCAGCATTGATGAGTACGGATAGGCAGCACTGATAATCAGTGCCCCGATTATCAGCCTAAACAATGTACTGACAGTCTTGCCGGTTAACTGCTCTGCTTTCTTCCCACAGACATAGCAACAGAGAAAAGGACTACCGATAAAAGGCAAATCTATTTACATACATGATCCGCTGATCACATGGTAAAGGGCCGCTGTGATTGGCCCTTTACTGTGATCAGCTGTGTCCAAAAAACACAGCAGTCACAGAGCGCGCTGGATGTGCACCCCAGTGGGCATGTGGGAGGCAGGGTTCTGGGAGGATGTCCATGGATGCCCTTCCCATAACTGGAAGCTCAGGGCTTGGATGGAAATTGGATGGAAAAGGGGGGGGGGGTAGGTGGTGAGGGGGGCCCATTAATGCTTTTTTGCACCGGGTCCTGAAGATTCTAGTTACGTCTCTGTCAAGACTAATTCTTTCTCCCCCTCCCACCCTCCATTCCGGTCCATAACAACTCAATAGCTTTGGCAATGCTAAAATGTATCTGATCTTGCCAAGGAAGCTTACTTGAATTAGAGAGAGAGAAAAATCTAAATATAATTTAAAGAAAGAAATATATGTGTATGTGCATGTCTGTTCATGTCTTCAACGACCAGAGACCTGCAATGTTCTAAAGCATCAGTATTTAGTTTGTGAAGGCGAGAGCGTTGATCATTTTGTTTTTCATCGGCTCTTCATATAACTGCTCTTGCCCTTTTAATTAGCTCCTCCGTGGATAATGCACCTTCTCATCCTGATGCTAGGTGGACCAAGCATACATGATATTCATCTCTGACCTCGGCTAGGACTTTAATCTGTAAAACCGATAATGAGAACGGATCGAGTTTGCTGCATATTTATGCTGGAGAGAGAACAGTTCATTCACTATGGAAGGGAAGAAGCAGAGATCTCTTCATATTAATACCGGGATGTCATTAACATGGATGAAGGTGCTGGAACATTCTGTAGCTTCTTTGTACTTGCCTGCACTGTGTCCTGGAGATCAGATAACATGTACAGAGTGGAAAAGGTCACAGTGAGCAACCCATATGAAAAGTGCTATAGGAGGCTCATATCATATTGTATGATTGGCATCCTACATGACCTGAATTGACACTTTTGTAACGTAAGGGCTACATAAAAAACAAAACAAAAACGCAGAACTTATTTATTTACAGTGCCGAACAATTCATCCATTTAAATGCTGCAAGAACAGAAAAATTACCCGGTGAGCTATCAAAAATCCAATGAGGTCCTACCGTCCTGTAGTGAGCCGAAAACGCTGCTTCTGCTGCACTGAAATCTCAAGCAGGGTTGTCAGCCCCACCCAGTTCTCCTCTGCTGGACTACAAAACACGCCCTCCTTTGAGGTGGTAAGCTCGTGTATGGGTGGACATTGGCAAATGGATTTTTTGTTTTTCTTTTGATGTAATGCATATTTTTGATGTATCTTCTTATGCCGTATTCTTCTGTTCTTTTGTATAGTTTCTCGTATTCCTTGGTTGATTCTTATTACCCCTGATGAAGCCATAAGGCGAAACATGTCGGGATATCATACTTCGTTCAACTGGAACTCCTCTTACATGACCATCATAATGGAGATGTTCAACAAAACTTTGTTATGTTTGGTATATAGATATAGATATATATATATATATATATATATATATATATATATATATATATATATATATATATATATATTATATATATATATATATATATATATATATATGGTTTCCATTATTATCTGTAAGCACTGTGATAGATGGAGTGGAGCAGTGTTAGAAACCTCATCAGGTTTTATTGCAATCTGTGCCCCCCAATGGACAGATTTTTCCTCACTTCCTGTCCCAGGTGGCACCACTCCAGAAACAAATGACGGGAAAAATCAGATATGTACAGGATGAATAGGGACACAAATGCCAATAAAAAACAGACAGATGTTACAACAGTTCAGCTTTACTGTGTAGCTTTAAATACGGCGCAGACTCACCTGGGAATGCATTGATGTCGATGACCGCATGCTGGCCCGTCTTGTTGTTTATAATGATATCGATGCCGAACAGTGAGATCCCCAGAGCTTGTCGCAGGGCTTTGGAGATGGCGCGAATTACATCATCACTAGGCCGCTCAAACACACCTTCCACTTTGTCCAACTGAAGCAAAAGAGGAAAATGCGATCGGGTTCATAAAAATAGGATAGGATGTGACGTGACAAGATTATAATATGAATGGTCAGCCCACCCAGAAGTGATAATTCAGCTCCAGGTGGAATGTAGGGGGGGGGGGGGGCTCAGGCCATCCCTAGAATCATGGATCTCTAACAGACTCCAGTGATGGAATCTCTCTTTTTTTCTACGGATGTTCAGACCCCCCCCCGACTGCATTGTCCTAAGTAGGGAAAACCTAAAGCTGACCAACACGTTTCTCCTAAACTTCCTAGACATGGACTAATACTGACAAAGACCTGCGGAGGGAGGGGTGCTGGTATCTGGAAGAATTTCTGGGTTTACAATTTTTAAATCTATCAGATAGAGTGGCACTCGCTTGCAATGGCCCCAGCAGTAGTTCAGAAGAGAGACGAGAAGGAGGAAAAGAGAGACGAGAAGGAGGAAAAGAAGAGTGATGAGAAGGAGGAAAAGAAGAGTGATGAGAAGGAGGAGAAGAGTGATGAGAAGGAGGAGAAAAGAGATGAGAAGGAGGAGAAGAGAGATGAGAAGGAGGAGAAAGAAATGAGGGGAAGGAGGGAGAGATGAGTGCAGAAAAAGGACAGACAGAGAAGACACTAAAATATCAGTTTTGGGTGGACTGACCAACAAGTTTAACAAAAGAGACAACTTTAATGTCACAATTTAAATATCATGCCATTATTAGGCTCTTGTTGATAAAAACGTCAGTAAAAAGATGTCAGAATCATCCCACTCTGATCCCATATCACAGGCATCAGATCAGCTCACCACAGATGTACACAAGTCTCACCAAGACATCTGCCCATTCTTTAGATCTGGGGTCTCCAAACTACGGCCCACAACTATGGTCTGCGGTGTAGTCTTACTGTGCAGATTGAGGATTAAAGTCAGCAAAGACTGCCTATGGTCCCAGCTTGCCTCTTGTTACCTGGTGGGGACCCTGATGCAAGGGTGGACCCTGGTGGGGACCCTGATGCAAGGGTGGACCCTGGTGGGGACCCTGATGCAAGGGTGGACCCTGGTGGGGACCCTGATGCAAGGGTGGACCCTGGTGGGGACCCTGATGCAAGGGTGGACCCTGGTGGGGACCCTGATGCATGGGAGGACCCTGATGTATGGGAGGACCCTGATGGGGGACCCTGATATAAAGGGGAACTACCATAGGGACCCTGATGTAAGGGTGATTCCGATGGGGACCCTGATGCAAGGGTGATTCTGATGGGGACCCTGATGTAAGGGTGATTCTGATGGGGACCCTGATGTAAGGGTGATTCTGATGGGGACCCTGATGTAAGGGTGATTCTGATGGGGACCCTGATGTAAGGGGGCACTTTTATGTAAGGGGGGAGATTGATGGGGCACTACTTGAGGGAAAGACCAATAAAAGGAAAGTTATATATGATGATCCCACAAGTAGTACTCTGACATATTGGAGTTAGAGGATCATCCCATTAATAGGGAAAAATGAGCACACATTGGTTTCAACTGTTTTTTATTTTTGTATTTGGAAATTGATGGGGACCTTGATATGGGCCTTGATGCAAGTAAGACTCTGATAGGGACCCTCATGAGGCTACTTTTTAGCCTGTGAATACTTGTAAAATATATGCTATGGCCCTTGTACTAAAAAGTTTGGAGATACCTGCTTAAGAATAGAGGTTTACTTACGGCAAACACATGTAAAGAGCAAACCGGGCACCAAGTTGCAATATTTACAGTCTACCCTCTGTGTGCCCACTGTAGATCTGTCCCTTCACTTCCCAGCCCCGTGACACTATAGACAGTGAGAGGAACACTTTCCAATTGAGACATGAATAGAAATGTAATATACAATATATGGCCAAAAGAGTTCAGGTGTCTCCAAGGAAGGATACGGTTAATGCTACAGCATACAAGACATTGTAGACAATTGTGCTCTTCAAACCTTGTGGTAACAATTTGGTGAAGCCCCTTTTCTAGTCCAGCATGACTGCACCCCTGTGTACACTGCCAGCTCCTTAAGGACATGGTTTGACCAGTTTGGGGTGGAGGAACTTGAGTGTCCTGCACAGAGCCCTGACCTCAACCCTACTGATCAACTTTGAGATCACTTGGAATGCTGGTTGTGAGGCAGGTCTTCTCATCCACCATCTGTACCCGACCTAAAAAATGGGCACAAATTCCCAGAGACCCCAAAATCTTGTAGAAAGCCATCCTAGTAGTTGTAGCGAGCATGAGGAGTATGAGGTCAGAAGCCTGTAAATGTACACTGAACTGCGCATGCGTTGCTCAGTGTACATGACGGCTGACACGACAGGAACAAGCTTTTATGACAGAAGAGACCGATGGGCTCTCTTCTATCATAAATATCCTGCCTGTCAGCAAGTTTTCAAAACGTGGCTTTACTACCACTTTAACAGAACCCTTCATTGGAGACACCTGACCATCACACCTTTATCAGCCTGTTGGACAACCCATTTCCAATTAATGGCCATTAATATTGAGTTGCCCTCCAATCCCCCCCATGGCCAGTCATATGAAGTTTGTCTCGCTTTGTGGCTAGGACATCCTCCACTCTTCTGGGAAGGCTTTCTACAAGATTGTGTAGAGGGTGGCTGTGAGAATTTGTATCCATTTGTGAGCTCAGGTACTGATGTTGGATGAGAAGACCTGGATCACAATTGGTGTTCCAATTCATCCTAAAGGAGTTCAGTAGGGTTGAAGTCAGGTTTTGATCCTAGTAAAGAAGACCTGGATCACCATTGGCTTTTCAATTCATTCCAAAGGTGTTCAGTAGGGTTGAAGTCAGGTATTGATCCTAGTAAAGAAGACCAGGATGACCACTGGCTTTTTAATTCATCCTAAAGGTGTTCCGTAGGGTTGAAGTCAGGTATTGATCCTAGTAAAGAAGACCTGAATGACCACTGGCTTTTCAATTCATCCCAAAGGTGTTCAATAGTGTTGAAGTCAGGTTTTGATCCTAGTAGAGAAGACCTGGACCACCATTGACTTTTCAATTCATTCCAAAGGTGTTCAGTAGGGTTGAAGTCAGGTATTGATCCTAGTAGAGAAGACCCTGATCACCATTGGTTTTTCAATGCATCTCAAATGTGTTCAGTAGGGTTGAAGCAGGTATTGATGCTGGAAGAGAAGACCTGAATCTTCATCAGCTTTTCAATTCATCTCAAAGGTGTTCAGTAGGGTTGAGGTCAGGCCTCTTTACAGGACACTCGAGTTCCTCCACACCAAACTGGTCACACCATGTCTTTATGGAACTGGCTTTGTACAAAGGGATGCAGTCATGCTGGAACACAAAAGGGTCCTCACCATAGTTAGAAGAGCACAATTATCTACAATGTCTTTGTATTATGTAGAATTACCAGGATGCTTCACTGGAAACACTTGAACTCCATTATTTTGAGGGGTGTTGATATTTGGCCCTATAGTGACAAAATAATCATTTCACCAAATAAACAGTACTAACAACTCACACGGGTCAGACAATTCAGACTGTTTTGGTAGCAGCCAAACTGCTAATTTTTGAAAAACACACCAACCCAATCACTTACCTCTGTTAGCACTGACGAGGACTCCGGCTTCGACACATTGTGGCTGTTAAAGAATATGGATTCTCTGTCTGCAGTATAGAGCAATAAGGTAATATAAGAGAGTGCACAAGCAGAGGCCAATCACTTCCCACAAAGCTCAGTTATCACATTGCAGGGAAAGAAAATACACCCTATAATGTTCAGCAAGGCAGGAGATACAGAGGTGCAAGGCAGCACGCTTGCTTTGCAGCATTGAGTTCCTGGGTTCAATGGGCCAATTGTACTATTATTCTTGCACACTTGCAACGCGTCTTGCTGCACCTCTGAAAAGCAAACTCCTGCAGTGAGTGAAATCCCAAAGTAGTATTTATTAAGAGTCAAATTGAGATTACAGGTGACATATTTCAGGGGTTCTAAGGACCCAACTAGGAGGCCCTGACCAGAGGCGGCTCTCTAATTAGGCAAAAAAGGCGGTCGCCTAAGGCCTCGCGCTCCCAGGGGCCTCGCGGCCGCCTATTTTTCACTGTGTTCTTTTAGTAAAAATAGGGGCTGGTAAATGACATTTACCAGCCCCTTTTTCCTGCCTTAATCCTGAATAATGGCACACTGTTAATTTTTATTGCTTAAATTATTTTTCCCATTATGGGCGCGAGTGGGGCCTCGTGTCCAAGTTTTGCCTAAGGCCTCACAAAGCCTAGAGCCGCCTCTGGCCCTGATAGGGCCTGGTGGGACCCCTGACGAAGGGGGAATGAGAAGCCTGAAATGGGTTGGCCTTCACAGAATAGGACTTAATAAATACAACTTCTGGGATGTTACACAATGCCTGGTGCTTTCCTCACTGCACATCAGTCCACCCAATACACGCTGTTTTACGATTGTTACTCATTAAGAGAGAGTTACCCACAGGCTCCTGCACATGAGTTTATAAAATCTTGTGTTCTGATATGTATTGCACACAGTTTTAAACAGATCTGAATGCAACAGTATTCAAGGCTACAGGGCCCACGCACAACAGTGTTGAGGTCAGTAGTCCCCCATAGTACTCATAGTGTAAAACGAAAGTAAAAAAAAATTGTGGCCAAAAAATGAATTTGGAACATTTACATTATCAAAAGTATTGTGACGTCCGCCTTTACACTCACATGAACTTTAATGGCATCCCAGTTTTAGTCCATAAGGTTCAATATAGCTGCAAAAGGTGGGCCAACTCAATAACAGCTTCAACTCTTCTGGGAAGGCTGTTCACAAGGTTTAGGAGTGTGTCTATGGGAATGTTTGACCATTCTTCCAGAAGCGCGTTTGTGAGGTCAGGCACCGATGTTGGTTCGAGAAGGCCTGGCTCGCAGTCTCCGCTCCAATTCATCCCAAAGTTGTTCTATGGGGTTGAGGTCAGGACTCTGAAGGCCAGTCAAGTTCCTCCACCTCAAACTTGCTCATCCATGTCTTTATGGACCTTGCTTCACTGGAACTAAGGGGCCAAGCCAAACCCTTGAAAAAACAAACCCCACACCATAATCCCCCCTCTCCACCAAATGATTTGGACCAGTGCACAAAGCAAGGTTCATAAAGACATGGATGAGCAAGTTTGGGGTGGAGGAACTTGATTGGCATGCACAGAGTCCTGACCTCAACCTGATAGAACACCTTTGGGATGAATTGGAGGGGAGACTGAGCGCCAGGCCTTCTCGTCCAACATCAGTGCCTGACCTCACAAATGTGCTTCTGGAAGAATGGTCAAACATTCCCATAGACACACTCCTAACCCTAAACCAGAAGAGTTGAAGCTGTTACTGTCACAGGGTGGGCCAACTCAACATTGAACCCTACGGACTAAGACTGGGATGCCATTAAAGTTCATGTGTGTGTAAAGGCAAGCGTCACAATACTTTTGGTAATATAGTGTACATAAGGGACACCTGTACACGCTGGTGTGAGCATTTACATGCATAATGTGTAAAAGGATATTGCCCTCTTGCCATTAATTCAGAATGACTGAAGGCCGAAGTCTATCTGCACCTACACTGCCGCTGCTGCCTACATTTATGTTTACATCTCCCTCATTCATTAGGCAGCAGCGTTGGTGGTGTAAAATGACCTCGGCCTTCAAGAATTATTCAACCCAAAAGCAAAAATGTAATATATTGCAGCTTACCAATCATTAGATGTGGTGGCTGCATTTGTTTTCTTGTTTTTAGGCTTACTCACCTGGTGATCTGTGCAGTAACACACCTGTATTAGAGCACCCCACACACACATAGTGGTGTCCTCTGCCCCATCACATCACTACCCACCCCCCTTATACCTGCATTCTGAGCTTAACTCAAGCCTGATCCCTGCATCGCACTCCTGATCCCTGCATTCTGACCGCAATGCACTCCTGCTCCCTGCATTCTGACCGCAATGCACTCCTGCTCCCTGCATTCTGACCGCAATGCACTCCCGCTCCCTGCATTCTGACCGCAATGCACTCCCGCTCCCTGCATTCTGACCGCAATGCACTCCTGCTCCCTGCATTCTGACCGCAATGCACTCCCGCTCCCTGCATTCTGACCGCAATGCACTCCCGCTCCCTGCATTCTGACCGCAATGCACTCCAGCTCCCTGCATTCTGACCGCAATGCACTCCTGCTCCCTGCATTCTGACCGCAATGCACTCCTGCTCCCTGCATTCTGACCGCAATGCACTCCCGATCCCTGCATTCTGACCGCAATGCACTCCCGATCCCTGCATTCTGACCGCAATGCACTCCCGATCCCTGCATTCTGACCGCAATGCACTCCCGCTCCCTGCATTCTGACCGCAATGCACTCCCGCTCCCTGCATTCTGACCGCAATGCACTCCCGCTCCCTGCATTCTGACCGCAATGCACTCCTGCTCCCTGCATTCTGACCGCAATGCACTCCCGCTCCCTGCATTCTGACCGCAATGCACTCCTGCTCCCTGCATTCTGACCGCAATGCACTCCTGCTCCCTGCATTCTGACCGCAATGCACTCCCGCTCCCTGCATTCTGACCGCAATGCACTCCCGCTCCCTGCATTCTGACCGCAATGCACTCCTGCTCCCTGCATTCTGACCGCAATGCACTCCTGCTCCCTGCATTCTGACCGCAATGCACTCCTGCTCCCTGCATTCTGACCGCAATGCACTCCTGCTCCCTGCATTCTGACCGCAATGCACTCCTGCTCCCTGCATTCTGACCGCAATGCACTCCCGATCCCTGCATTCTGACCGCAATGCACTCCCGATCCCTGCATTCTGACCGCAATGCACTCCCGATCCCTGCATTCTGACCGCAATGCACTCCCGATCCCTGCATTCTGACCGCAATGCACTCCCGATCCCTGCATTCTGACCGCAATGCACTCCCGATCCCTGCATTCTGACCGAAATGCACTCCCGATCCCTGCATTCTGACCGAAATGCACTCCCGATCCCTGCATTCTGACCGAAATGCACTCCCGATCCCTGCATTCTGACCGCAATGCACTCCCGATCCCTGCATTCTGACCGCAATGCACTCCCGATCCCTGCATTCTGACCGCAATGCACTCCCGATCCCTGCATTCTGACCGCAATGCACTCCCGATCCCTGCATTCTGACCGCAATGCACTCCCGATCCCTGCATTCTGACCGCAATGCACTCCCGATCCCTGCATTCTGACCGCAATGCACTCCCGATCCCTGCATTCTGACCGCAATGCACTCCCGATCCCTGCATTCTGACCGCAATGCACTCCCGATCCCTGCATTCTGACCGCAATGCACTCCCGATCCCTGCATTCTGACCGCAATGCACTCCCGATCCCTGCATTCTGACCGCAATGCACTCCCGATCCCTGCATTCTGACCGCAATGCACTCCCGATCCCTGCATTCGGACCGCAATGCACTCCCGATCCCTGCATTCTGACCGCAATGCACTCCCGATCCCTGCATTCTGACCGCAATGCACTCCCGATCCCTGCATTCTGACCGCAATGCACTCCCGATCCCTGCATTCTGACCGCAATGCACTCCCGATCCCTGCATTCTGACCCTAATGCACTCCTGATCCCTGCATTCTGACCGTAATGCACTCCTGATCCCTGCATTCTGACCGCAACGCACTCCTGAACCCTGCATTCTGAGTGCAACGCACTCCTGAACCCTGCATTCTGACCGTAATGCACTCCTGATCCCTGCATTCTGACCATAATGCACTCCTAATCCCTGCATTCTGAGTGCAACGCACTCCTGATCCCTGCATTCTGACCGTAATACACTCCTGATCCCTGCATTCTGAGCGCAACGCACTCCTGAACCCTGCATTCTGAGCGCAACGCACTCCTGAACCCTGCATTCTGAGCGCAACGCACTCCTGAACCCTGCATTCTGAGCGCAACGCACTCCTGAACCCTGCATTCTGAGCGCAACGCACTCCTGAACCCTGCATTCTGAGCGCAACGCACTCCTGAACCCTGCATCCTCTGCATTCTGAGCGCAACGCACTCCTGAACCCTGCATTCTGAGCGCAACGCACTCCTGAACCCTGCATTCTGAGAGCAACGCACTCCTGAACCCTGCACTCCTGAACCCTGCATCCTGAACCCTGCATTCTGAGCGCAACGCACTCCTGAACCCTGCATTCTGAGAGCAACGCACTCCTGAACCCTGCATTCTGAGCGCAACGCACTCCTGAACCTGCATTCTGAGCCTGAACCCTGCATTCTGAGCGCAACGCACTCCTGAACCCTGCATTCTGAGCGCAACGCACTCCTGAACCCTGCATTCTGAGCGCAACGCACTCCTGAACCCTGCATTCTGAGCGCAACGCACTCCTGAACCCTGCATTCTGAGCGCAACGCACTCCTGAACCCTGCACGCAACGCACTCCTGAACCCTGACCGTAACGCACTCCTGAACCCTGCATTCTGAGTGCATTGCACTGCTGAACCCTGCATTCCGCATAATAAGATATGCGCAGTGTCCATAGGAATTTGTTTGAATTTTTTTTTTTTTCAAACTACAGTCCGGCCCCCAAACAGTCTGAGGGACAGTGAAGTGGCCCCCTGTTTAAAAAGTTTGAGGACCCCTGCTCTAACCAATACATTTGCAGGAGAGCTTGTTCTGCTGAAAAACAGACTTCTTGGCTGGATTATCAGGTGCAAATAGAAAAAAGAAGGCCAAAAAAAAAGAAAAAACGAATGCAGCCATCACATCTAAGAATTGGTAACCTGTAATATAATAAAATGTTTGCTTTTGGGTTTAATACCGCTTTCAGTTATTCGGAAAAAAATGACTTTGGTTTGAATGGAGTTGGTTAGATGTATGAGAAAAGCATGAACAGGCTGCATGTAATCTTATCCTACACCAATTTGCATGCTATTGGCTGCCCTCTATGGTTCTTGTGCAATGTCTTTAGGCCTCCTTTTAATCATAAGGAAAAACATAAATTCACAGCAATACAAGAAGCCCTAAAATTAGAAGAACTGCTGGTGTCACCTGATGCTCCTGGAGAAAAGTTTTTCAAGGACGGTCGCTCTACAACGGTGTACGAATCTCCCACTACAAAGACTTTATAAAGTACGGCGTTATGGCTGACGAAGCTCTGGATGACACAGGGGGGCTGTATCCTCCGAAGACCCTCCGTATTGAATATGATCGCCATCTACAGGACAGACAGAACACCTCTGTAGGACGGACAGGCATTTAAAGGGAATTCAAAGTTTCACATTGCATTACGGAATTTTTCAAATCTGCAAACTGAAATCAAAATAGCAAGCGCTAAATTATACCCAATTGGATTACACGGGCTGCAAGGGCCGTCCCTCCCACATAACAAAGACAATTTGTCTTAGCCGTCTTACACAGGCTGCAGACAAGCAAGGAGGTTATGTTGGGCTTGCTTATAAAAAAAAAGCCAAGCATCATCTGGCAGCTGAGTGTCAGAGACACCTAGCACCCTCTAGTGTGCTACTAGTGTGAGTGCAGGAAAATGTATGTTTTGGCTCATTGTCAACTTGTGAGTCTTAATTGGGTCATGGGTTTACTTTAGGTCAGGGCTGAGTGGCTTATAGGTCTCCCTGTTCTCAGCTCTTCGTCCAGGCGAAAAAAGACTTCCTTTCACTCTGAACTGTCTTGTCTGGTCTCAGTTTTATGGAAGTGCTGTACATGGGGGGGGGGGGGGGGATATTTGTACTGGGGAGGAGCGCGGTACTAGAAGTCCTGATTTAGGAGCAGTTTGTACTGGGTTGAAGCTGTACTGGGGCAAGAGAAGAGGTACTGGGGGAAGAGAGCTGTACTGGGGGGGGGGGGGGTACTTGAGGAAGAGCTGTACTGTGGGGCAAGGGAAGAGGTACTTGGGTGAAGAGCTGTACTGGGGGGGGGGGGAAGAGGTACTTGGGGAAAGAGCTGTACCGGGGGGTTGGGGGCGGGGGAGAGGAAAGAAGTGCTTGGTGAAGAGCTGTACTGGTGGGAGGGAAGAAGAGGTACTTGGGGGAGAGCTGTACTGGGGTAGGGGGGGAGAGCTGTACTGGGGGAAGAGAGGGAAGAGGTACTTGGGGGAAGAGCTGTACTGGGGGGGGGGGAGAGCTGTACTGGGGGAAGAGAGGGAAGAGGTACTTGGGGGAAGAGCTGTACTGGGGGGGGGGGGGAGAGGAACTTTGGGAAGAGCTGTACTGGGGGGGGAGGAAAGAGCTGTACTGGGGGCGAGAGGTACTTGGGGGGAGCTGTACTGGGGAGAGGGAAGAGGTACTTGGGGAAGAGCTGTACTGGGGGAGGGGGGTACTTGGGGGAAGAGCTGTACTGGGAGGGGGAAGGTACTGGGAGGGGGAAGGGAAGAGGTACATGGAGGATGAGCTGTACTGGTGGGAGGGAAGAGGTACTTGGGGGAGAGCTGTACTTGGGGAAAAGCTGTACTGGGGAGGGGGGGGGCTGTACTGGGGGAGGGAGGGAGGAAAGAGGTACTTGGGGAAGAGCTGTACTGGGGTGGGGGGAGAGGTACATGGGGGTGAGCTGTACTGGGGGGGGGGGGGGTACTTGGGGAAGAGCTGTGCTGGTGGGAGGGTACTTGGGGAAGAGCTGTGCTGGTGGGAGGGTACTTGGGGAAGAGCTGTGCTGGTGGGAGGGTACTTGGGGAAGAGCTGTGCTGGTGGGAGGGAAGAGGTACTTGAGGAAGAGCTGTACTGGGGGGAGGAGGAAGCTGTACTGGTGGGAGGGAGGGAAGGAAGAGGTACTTGGGGGGAGAGATGTACGGGGGGGGGAGGTACTTGGGGAAGAGCTGTACTGGTGGGAGGGAAGAGGTACTTGGGGGAGAGCTGTACTGGGGGGGGGGGGAGCTGTACTGAGGGGGGGAGGTACTTAGGGGAAGAGCTGTAATGGGGGGGAGTGGTACTTGGGGGGGGAAGAGCTGTACTGGTGGGAGGGAAGAGGTACTCGGGGAAGAGCTGTACTGGGGGGGGGAGTGGTACATGGGGGGAAGAGCTGTACTGGTGGGAGGGAAGGGGTATTTGGGGGAAGAGCTGTACTGGTGGGTGGGAAGAGGTACTTGGGGAAAAGCTGTACTGGGGGAGAGAGCTGTACTGGGGGGAGGGAATAGGTACTCGGGCAGAGCTGTACTGGGGGGGGGGGGGAGGTACTTAGGGGTGCACTGTACTGGGGGGGGAGGGTAGAGGTATTTGGGGAAGAGCTGTACTGGGGGAGGGAATGGGGCACAGTGAGCGAGAATGGGGCACAGTGAGCAAAAAAGGGGCACAGTGAGCAAAAAAGGGGCACAGCGAGAGGAGGGCAGAGTAAATAAGGAGGGTACAGAGGGGCAATGAGAATGAGAAGGGGGGCCCAGAAAGCAAGAAGGGGGGACAGTGAGGGATATGAGGGCAGATTGATTAGAAGGCGGCTACAGAGGGACAATGAGAGCAATACGGTAGCAATACACACAAGCCACACAGCGATAGAAACCCAGTTAGAGAATACAGGATTCTCTCTGCAGAGATCCTCTCAGCCGTCACACATACACTCACCTCATGTGAATTGGTGCCATGGGCTACTCTGGTCTTGCAGACTGGAAGACAGAAGAGAGGTGTAAGAGCGCCACCTTGTGGATAGCTTAACATACAGGTATGGTATTGCTGCAAAATAGACATTTTTTTCTTTTTCTGCTCCAAAAAGCACAAAAAATTCCAAAAAAGTGACATTTATAGGAAGAAGGGGAGATATTTAGAGCGGCGTTCTCAGAGGAAGAATCTGATGATTTTTCTATAAAGTAGACAAAGGCCATATTACGTACTGAAGGGGAGGGCCAGACCGTTCTGCTCGATGAGCTTCAGCGTGTCGTCTCCGCACTCCGTAGAAAGTTCCATGAAGGGCGGGGAACATAATCTCTCATCTGTAAAACAACGAGACAAAAGTCGCCATCAACATCGATCAATCCCCGGGGCATCAGGGTAAAAGTAAATTCAGCAACAAACTTATTTTAGATACAAGAAGTTTATAATTACTACCAAGTATTGTTATCTGCAGCCTTTATTCTGACCAATCACAAACTCCAAAACAACACTGCCTCTAGTGGCAAGACCGTACAAGTTCAGGCCTTCTGATATTTTGTAGTAAAGGGCCCACTGCCCTGGACTGACCTCCACCCATCAAGGCATTTTGATATTTGCATAACTCCTCCCAAGGGCCAGCCCACCGCTTGCATCAGGACTGAGGACCCTTGAGAGGAGTACTGAGGCAGGGTGCTGTGATGTTTTCAGGATGTGTACAGCCCCTCCCACCAGCCATGATCTGCTCGCATTCCATAGAGAAGCACCGAGATGCAGCTATGATGTCAATGGGCATCACCAAAGAGCAGGAAGGGGGCGGGGCAGTGACACAAGCTGCAGCACTGAAGGCTCTGAAACCTTTTGCATCCTCTCTGCTTACTTCATGGCTGCGACGCTGGCTCACAGACTTAAAGCTTATTAATCCGATCCTTTGGCAGATCAAATCTCTCCTATTAGTGTCTTAAATAAAAAGTTAAACTGGAGTTCCCCTTTAAGTCCTGAACGTTCTGTGACGTGATAACTTTGCTACGCATTGTAATAATCCATTTCCCATTAATAGTGATAAGTGATGTTCATGACGTCACAATGCACTGATCATCAATCATTCACATTTCACAGTCCTGCGATTTGATAGGCGCACGGCGTCTACTGCTACAGCCATGATAACGCCCGGAGTTTACTGTAAATGGTTCTCTGGGGAACTCCAAAGATCCCACATTTTGGCAGGACGGCTCTGATAAAGATTAATGGAATAGGAAGAGAGCAGCCAAACCCAATACAACAATGACAGTCTATTCAGAACACTAAATACTGAATAAACAGATCAGAAATCATCTCCAATACAGAAAACTGCCAAAAATGTAGAAAAGTAACTAGAAACTAAATATTATATAAAGCTTAACGCTAAACTCCAGAAAACTAAAACTTCTCTAGGACAAAATGGGCTCTCAACCACAGGTTGCGGCCTCCAGCGAGCTGCAGATCCCCTAACCTCCCACAGTGCCTCCCAGCTCCCATAGGGCCCCCAACCTCCCATAGTGGCCCATAATTCCTCTCAACCTCCCACAGTGCCTCCCAGCTCCCATAGTGGTCTGTAGTGCCCCTCAGCCTCCTACAGTGCCTCCCAGCTCCCATAGTGGCCTGTAGTGCCCCTCAGCCTTCTACAGTGCCTCCCAGCTCCCATAGGGTCCCCAACCTCCCATAGTGGCTCATAATTCCTCCCAACCTCCCACAGTGCCTCCCAGCTCCCATAGGGCCCCCAATCTCCCATGGCCCATAATTCCTCTCAACCTCCCACAGTGCCTCCCAGCTCCCATAGTGGCCTGTAGTGCCCCTCAGCCTCCTACAGTGCCTCCCAGCTCTCATAGGACCCCCCTCAAACTCCCATAGTGGCCCACGTGCCCCCCAGCTTCCATAGGGCCCCCCCAACTTTCTATAATAGCCCACAGTTCCTCTCAACCTCCCAGCTCCCATAGGGCACTCCCAACCTCCCATAGTGGCCCGTAGTGCCCCTCAGCCTCCTACAGTGCCTCTAAGCTCCCACAAGGACCACCAACCTCCCATAGTGCCCCTCAACCTACCATAGTGCCTCCTCTCAACATCCCATAGTAGCCCCACAGTGCCCTTAAACCTCCCACAGTGCCTCCCAGGTTCCAAAGGGCACCCCTAACCTCCCATGGTAGCCTACAGTGCCCCTCAACCTCCCATGGTAGCCTACAGTGCCCCTCAACCTCCCATGGTAGCCTACAGTGCCCCTCAACCTCCCATGGTAGCCTACAGTGCCCCTCAACCTCCCTCCGTGCCTCACAGTTTCTTTAGGGCCCCCCAACCTAACAGTGGTCTGTAGTGCCCCTCAACCCCCTACAGTGCCTACCAGCTTCCATAGGGCCCACAACTCTTCCATAGAGGCTCGTAGTGCCCCTCAAGCTCCCACACTGCCTCCCAGGTGCCATAGAGCCCCCCAACCTCCCATAGTGGCCCACAGTGCCCCACAACTTCCACAGGGCCCTTTAACCTCCCATAGTGGCCCACAGTGCCCCTCAAGCTCCCACACTGCCTCCCAGGTCCCATATGGCCCCCAACCTCTTATAGCGGCCCACAGTGCCTCCCAGGTCGTCTCATGCCCCCCCCCCCCACAACCTCCTACAGTGCCTCCTTACACCTATAGGGCTCACAATCTCCCAAAGTGGCCTGTAGTGCCCCATCAACCTAACACAGTGCCTCCCCTCAACATCTCTCACCATGCGACTTGCCACAAAGTTACAGTGTTGCAGTCTGATAACAGGGGGAGGGGGGGACTGAAGAAATGCTTCCCCCATCCTGCAGCAGACTGATGACATCATCTCTCCCTAGGCCAAGGAGATTAAGGATGGCTACTGTGTGTCACCACAGTGACCAGATCAGAGATCGTCTCTGATCACCTCTATGATCTTGGAGGACCGGAGCGATGTCATGTCACTTCCGGTCTAGTCCCAACCCTGCATGCATATATAAATAGTATTCGTACCACACATGAGTTATTGCCGCAAACGTTAGAGCGAGAGAAATAATTCTAGCGATAGACCTGCTCTAACTCTAAACAGGTAACCTGTAAACATTTTAAAGCATCGCCTATTATTAAGTATCGCAGTTTGTTGCCATTCCACAAAAGTGCACAATTTTAAAGCATGACATGTTAGGTATCGATTTACTCGGCAAAACATCATCTTTATATTTTACCCCAAAAAATGTGGTTATATCTTGTGTTTTGTTGCATTAAAATTTATCTTTGATATACTGATCTTTAATTGCAAACAAAAAGTGCCAGAAAAGGTCTGATCTTCAAGTATCAAGATATTCCAGACTCTAATTTAGAGGCCTCTAGTGCTGTACAATGATGCCACCTGGTGGAGGAATTTCACATTGCTTTTTCTTTGGAGACTGTATACTTCTACAGGTCTTGGTGAGAAGGGACTCACATTTCTTATTCCATTACATATCCCAAAAATTAGAGGATTACTCCTCATTTCAGAACAGTGGCCAGAGGCATGCAAATCATTCCGTTATACAGCAACAGTCGTTGCACCTCCGGAACCCCTGGTGTATAGCGCAGGAATAGCCCAACTTATGGAGCATTTTATTCCAAACTGCAAACAGCTGTCCCAGGCTTTACACCCATCATCAGTGCCGGGACAAGGTCACCTAGAGCCCAGGGTGAGCATACCAAACTGCCCCCCCCCCAAGATGTATGAGCATTATGTGTTAGCAACCCCCCCCCCCCGCAATAAAAATAAAAATGGGCATGCTTACCCTCTAAACATAAATTCCCCCCAGCGCAAATCTTTGGGCCCCCCAGCTCAAATACTCTCTCTCCTCAGCACACAATACCCCCCCCACCCCCCCAAAAAATAAAAAAATAAAAATTCTAGAACAAATCCTCTACCCCTCAACCCCCCCCACCCCCCCCCCTCCCCCACAAGCAAACAAACAAAAAGCAGTACAATATATCCCCTGTAGCAGCTATAGACCCCATATAAAAAACAGATCCCTCCCTAGCAAACATCCAGCCCTCCCAGCAACACAATAGATCCCTCCCTACCAACACTAGACCCCCTGGCAACACAATCCACCTAGCAACACAAAACCCCCCCCCCCAGCAACACTATATCAACCGGTAGCCTCCCCCCAGCAACAATAGCCTTCCCCGCAGCAACAATAGCCTTCCCCGCAGCAACAATAGCCTTCCCCGCAGCCACAATAGACTCCCCCCAGCAACAACAGACTCCCCCAGCAACAATAGACTCCCCCCAGCAACAATAGACTCCCCCCAGCAACATTAGCCTCCCCCAGCAACATTAGCCTCCCCCAGCAACATTAGCCTCCCCCAGCAACATTAGATCTCCCCCCAGCAACAATAGATCTCCCACTAGCCAGCAGCAACAGACAACTCCCTCAACCGTAGGTCTCTCCCATTAACAATTGAGCAAAAAAAGACCCCCGCAGCGATAGATATCCTCAGTGACAATAGATCCCCAGGCAGCCAGCATGAATAGACCCTTCAGCATATCCCAGCACTCCTTCTCATTATATACATTCAGTGCTGCGTTCCTCAGACTTCCCACTGAAAAAAAGTCCTGGCTAGGACCATGGAGGGGGGGGGGGGGTATCCTTTTATTTCAAGAGGATTTACATGGTCCAGGGTCTCTGGATTATGGGGAGACCTCAGAATAAAGGACTCCCTAATATTAGGCTCCATCTGCATTATAAAGCAGAAGTTCTGGATTTGCATTTGGTTGTTGAGACGTAAAGGAATGATTTGCATGGCTCCGCCCACTATCCTGAAAAGAGGAATAGTGCTCCTATTTATGGGTTATGTGATGGAATGAGACGCTGCTTTTTTTCTTTCTCTTTGTTTTCATTTGAGCTGCTGCTCCGCTCGCTGTCGGTTCTGTGCACTCCCGCAATACACAGCGCCATCAGATCCTGAAGCCTCTGATATTCTGCTGGAAGCTTCAGAACCTGACAAGTGTCGTTCTTACACCCACTCACTTTCCATCCGTCCCCGGAGATCAGAGAGAGGCAAAACTCAGCCGACAGAATCAGGCCGCACCGCGCCGATCACGCTGCGCCCGCTTACAATCTGCAAAACGGAGAATTCAGCTCCAGTCTAGACGATAAAATCTCCCATACATATGTAAGAGCCGAGAGATTAGAAAGTAGAATGAGAGAATTGTGCGCACTCATTGCTGCGTTACAAGTGTTATATACACTCACCAGACACTTTATTAGGTACACCTTGCTGGTATCGGGTTGGACTCCCCTTTGCCTTCATTCTTGGTGGCATAGATACAACAAGGTGTTGGAAACGTTCCTCAGAGGTTTTGGTCCATAGGGACATGAAGACATCACACAGATGCTGCAGATTTGTCGGCTCCCCTTAAAATTGCGCACAATCATGGAATGGCGCCAAACTTCGGTACTTAATTATCTCCATAGGCGACGCATTAATTTTTTTACAGGTTACCAGTTTAGAGTTACAGAGGAGGTCTAGTGCTAGAATTGTTGCACGCGCTCATGTGTGGTTTGAGCAGCGTTTACATATGTGGGCGGGACTTACGCGTGCGTTCGCTTCTGAGCGCAAGCTACCGGGGACAGGGGCATTTTAAAAAATTATTTACTTATTTATTTTATTTTTACACTTTAAAAAAAAAAAATGTTTTGGATCACTTTTATTCCTATAACAAGGAATGTAAACATGCCTTGTAATAGGAATGTACGTGACAGGTCCTCTTTATGGGAGAGATGTGGGGTCAATAAGACCCCACATCTCTCCTCCAGACTGGAAAGCATGAGATCAGTGATTTTTTTTTTTACCAATCTCATGCTGACAGCCACGATCGCGGCTTTGTTTACTTCCGGGTACCGCGCGTGACGTCATAACGTCGCACCCGGGCCTTCGGCGGTCATAGAGATGACTGGTGACCATCTCGTCATCCGGCGGCGGGCGATTCTTTCTCTGGGCCCCCGATGGCACGGGAGAGCCCGGAGAAGCACCAGGAGGGGGGGGGGGCGTCCCCTCCCGTTGCCTATAAGAATGATCAAGTGGCGGAACTGCCGCTATGATCATTCTTATCGTGCACAGAATCGCCGGCCGGAATGATTGATATCTGAATGATGCCTGTAGCTGCACCCATCATTCAGATATCCCCACTCAATGTCAAGGACGTCATATGACGTCCTTAGTATTGAAGTGGTTAACACCGCCCAGGAATAAACCAGAAGTTTAGAAGTTTAGAAGTAACCGATCTGAACGTGTCTCAGAGAGTGCCTACTTCTACTGTGCATGCACATTTATATTTTTTAATTAGAAACAGCAGCAGATAACCTTGAACTAGATTGTAGCTCTTATCTATTACACTATCATCTGGAACCAGTCTGCCCATTCTCCTCTGACATCAACAAGGCATTTTCCTCCACACAACTGCCGCTCACTGGATATTTTCTCTTTTTCCCACCATGCTCTGTAAACCCGAGAGATGGTTGTGTGTGAAAATCCCAGAAATACTCAGACCAGCCCGTCTGGCACCAACAACCATGCCACGTTCAAAGTCACTTAAATCTCCTTTCTTCCCCATTCTGATGCTTGGTTTGAACTTCAGCAAGTCTCCTTCACCACGTCTAGATGCCTAAATACATTGAGTTGCTGCCATGTGATTGGCTGATTAGCATTTTGTGTTACCGCGCAATTGTACAGGTGTACCTAATAAAGTGATGGGTGAGTGTAAGACATTGCTCTGTTACAATAGAGTGCAGCTACAGGAGATAGACGTTACCAGAGACTTCTGCCCCAAGACATGGCCACATGACAAGAGAGAGACCGGCCTGTTATAAGATTACAAAGGACTGCTGCTAAAAGTGGACCTCACAGTGAGATTTTATCAGCCACCTTCAATTATGGCTGTGGGGGAGTGGACATTAGAGTGTAAGCTCCTTTGTACAGAGACTGATGTGACTGGCTCAGTGTTCTCTGTACAGCACTGCGGTATATGTCAACGCTATATAAATGTATAATAATATAATAATAATAATAATAATAATAATAATAATAATAATAAAATAGTGTGTGACTGTGGGGGAGGACATTAGAGCGTAAGCTCCTTTGGTGACTGGCTCAGTGATCTCTGTATAGCATTGCGGTATATGGTCAGCACTATATAAATGCATAATAATAATAATATAATAATAAAATAATAATAAGTGTGTGACTGGGGGGGGGGGGGCATTAGAGTGTAAGCTCCTCTGGTACAGAAACTGATGTGACTGGCTCAGTGTTCTCTGTAGACATGTGCACAATAGAAAAATTGTTTAGTTTCGTTTCTGTTGATTTGTAACGATTCGTAATTTCGTAAGTCGTCGGTGTTCGTATTCGGACTCGTTCGTATTTTCGTAGAGTTATTTTTTAGTTGATTCGTTTTTCCGTAAGTCTAATTTTCGTTTATTCGAAATTCGTATTTTCGTTATATTTTGTATTCAGACGCATTCGTATTTTTGTAGATTTAGTTACATTCGTACTTTCGTAAGATTGATTTATTCGTACTTTCGTAACATTGTTTTCGTAGATTCGTAATCGGAGCATAATTCATAATTTCATGTAATGTGTATGCTATTACATTGTAAGAGACACGGAAAATTACGAATCAAAAAAAAAAAAAAAAAAAAGTTACGAACGTACGAATTTTTTTCGTTCAATCCATTCGAAGCGCGTTAAGCAGCGCCATTGTAAGGGACACGGAAGATTACGAATCCAAAAAAAAATAAAAAATTACGAATGTACAAATTTTTTTTCGTTCATTTTGATATTCGTTGTTTCTCTTTTAGTTTTTCGGATTTTCATTCTGTCGTAGTTTCGTTGTTTCTAATTAAATTTTTTCTGTTTTTCATATCCGTTCGATTCGATAATTCGTTAAAATTTTTACTAAATCATTCGTTCATTCGTACGATAACAAATGAACAAATATAACGAATTTGAACGGAAAACGAATCGTAACTAAACGAATTGCACATGTCTAGTTCTCTGTACAGCACTGCTGTATATGTCAGCGCTATATAAATGTATAATATTAGTGTGTGACTGTGGGGGAGGACATTAGAACGTAAGCTCATTTGGTGACTGGCTCAGTGTTCTCTGTACAGCACTGCGGTATATGTCAGAGCTATATAAATGCAGTGGTGGCCCGTCCATTAGCCCTATTCATGTGTCCGGCCCCTTTCAGTGTACCGGGTGTATGAATTACAGCCGGGTGGGTGTTTTTTTTTATTTATTTTTTGAAGCACCTGATTAAAGACAGAGGCTCTAATAGGCTTCAAAATGGGGTGGGCTTGGGTCGCAGAACATTGCGCCATAAGCCCACCTAGGTGTTAAAACAGCGAATGAATATTCGCGATTGAAACACTGATCCTCAATCCGGCCAATCAGAAGCGTTTTCCTTTTGGACGAAAAGAGAAAAGAGTCCCAATTGGCCGCCAAAGAGGGAAGGAAACAGAAGCCGTCGCAATGCCCATGGAGAGCAGGGGAAGGTGAGGTCACTGCCGCCGCTGAGCAGGGGAAGCCGCTGGTGAAGCCCTGACCACCATAGATGGGGTAAGCGCTCCAGAGCTAAGCGACCATGGGGGGAGGGGGGGGTTGTAACTGTCTGTCGCCACTCCCCAAAAAAAAATTACCACCGTTCGCCACTGTATAAATGTATTATAATAGTGTGCAACTGTGGGAGGACATTACAGTGTAAGCTCCTCTGTACAGAGACTGACGTGACCGGCTCAGTGATCTCTGTACAGCACTGAGGTATATGTCAGAGCTATATAAATGTATAATAATAATAATAGTGTGTGACTGTGAGGGGACATTAGAGTGCAAGCTCCTCTGTTACAGAGACTGACATGACTGGCTCGGTGATCTCTGTACAGCACTGCGGTATATGTCAGAGCTATATAAAATGTATAATAATAATAATAATAATAATAATAATAATAATAGTGTGACTGTGGGAGGACATTAGAGTGTAAGCTCCTCTGTTACAGAGACTGACATGACCGGCTCAGTGATCTCTGTACAGCACTGCAGTATATGTCAGAGCTATATCAATTTATAATAATAATGTGTGACTGAGGGGACTTTAGAGTGTAAGCTGCTCTGACACACAGGCTGATGTGACTGGCTCTTTCAGCTCAGATGTTTCTGTCCAATGACACGCCTCCTCGCGGTTTGAATCGCTTTGTGACCAAAACAAGATTCTTGTCCTCGGCAGGAAAAACCAGAAGATGAAATATTCGGCAGTAACTGCAGAAAATTGAAGAATGCAAAACCAGCATTGATCTCATTCAAAGATACAAACCTGAACGCCGCAAACCACCCCGACCATGTGCGCTATTCCTGGAATGCAAACTGATTACACGCCGCCATACACCAAATGATTCCGCATCATCTCACACAGTGCCATAAAGTGTCCTACTCACAAAGAACTATTATTGCCGACGTGGCCTTAGATCTGAACATTACGTCTGCATTTCATAACCGGCTCACTGAAATTATTGTAGGTTGGTGCTGAATTTTGAATCACTTGTTAGGGGGGCCAGGACAAGCGGTGGGCAAGAGGGGCGATTGCCCTGGGCACAATATTTTACTGTAGGGATGGGGGTGCCTTTTTTCTGTTATAGGGCTGACAGGAGAAGTGACAACTATGATTTTGACAAGGGAGAGACTGCTGGGTGTAGGATCTCCTAAGCTTGCACATCATGAACTGGGGAGGGAGGGGAATGGTTTGGCATCTTTGCCCTGGGCGCTGGATGTCCTTGTCCCAGCACTGCTGGTTAGTAAAAGATTTAACCCCTATGCTAACCAACAGGAGACTGAGGACCTACTGTGCATGCAGGGCGTCCTGGACCTGCCCCTGAAGGGCCATAACCACTGTGCAGCTTGGTTTTCCAGCCTGAAGGATCAAGAGGAGACTGAGGACATGCAGTCCTTGTAGACTTGTGAGTGCAGGGCATCTTGGACTTGCCCGAGGGGCCATCACCACAGTGCTCTTCCCTCACTAAGTCTTCCAGGTTCAATGACTTACAGTAGACTTAGGACATATTGTGAGTGCAGGACAATTTATACACGCCCCTGAGGAGCCAATACCACTGTGCTCACCATGCACCCTCAGTCTTCCAGGGTCAATGAAAAAGTAGACTAAGGACATCTTGTGAGTGCAGGGCGTCATGGCCTTGCCCCTGGATGGCTATCATAGTGGCCTGCACTCACTGTGCACCCTTGGCTTTCCAGGTTGAAGGACCAAGGGGAGACCGAGGACATATTGTGAGTGCAGGGCATCTTGGACTTGACCCTAAGGGGGCAATCACCACAGTGCTCTTCCCTCACTGTGCATCCTCAATTTTCCAGGCTCAATGACCAAGGGGAGACTTGGGACATAAAGCGAGTGCAGGGCAATTTGGACACGCCCCTGAGGGGCCAATACCACTGTGCCCACCATGTGTCCTCAGGTTTCAGGGTTCAATGACAATGCCTCCTTCTGAACGTCATTTTTTTTTCTTTTTTACCAAAATGCAATGCAGCTGTGTGCTGAGCATTTTGGTTCAGGGTTATAGCACAACCCCATTGGGCGGGCCTGGCGAGCGCTCAACTCAAGCCACAGTACATTTATTGGAGGGATATAGGAGGGTAGTTGGCGGGGGTCAGCAAACTGGCTTAACAGCCTGTTTCCGCCTACCCTAAAAAAAAAAAAAAAGGTTTTATCTGGACATAGACTTGAATTATTTTATGAGGAATGAACGCAGCAAGAAACAGGTTAAATAAGTAACCAAAACCTCCCCCACCAGGTACACATACCGGACTGGGCTCCAAGGCTGCAGATCTGCATCGCTCCTGCATGCCGCTACCTGTATGTTTGTTCTTGTGCAGAAAATCATTCCAGAAATCCACATGGCCGGATTCCACCGCCGCCTTTCTTTGTGGCGTTTCTCTGTACCCCTCCAGCTGTACAAACCGTAGTGCTGAGTAATGCAAACACGCCTCATTCCTCCACATTGGCGCTCCACTACTACTGAGGGCTCCGCACCCGCCTGCGCCGCCATCTCTGCACACAGCGACTTAAAGTGGACCCGTCATCATATACAGTATATACAGTCATGGCCAAAAATATTGGCACCCTGCAGATCTGTCAGATATAATGCACCACTTCAGCCAGAAAATTGTTGCAATTACAAATGTTTCAGCATTCTCATGTTTATTTCTTTTGTTTGTATCGGTATGACAAAAAAAAGAAAAAAAAAAAAGTGGAGAAACAAAAAAGCCAAATCTGATACATTCCAAGCAAAAAAAAAAAAACCCCAAAAACGGAGCCTGGTGCGGTATGTGTGCCTGGTGGGGGCGGCTTTGTTTACTTATGTAACCTGTTCATTTCTGCATTCGTTCCTCTTAAAATAATTAAAATGTACGTCCAGCCAAAACTTTTTGTTGTTGTGGATTGAAGTGGGGAAGGTTTAGAACACCTGTTGGGACTAACGGAATGGAGTTATATCTTTTTTGGGAAGACCTTACTGGGATTTTAGTGTTAATGGTGGGTGCTTTTTCCATTCTTTTTATTTATTTTTTTGGTGTATTTTATGTTAAAAAAAATGTGTGCAATTTTTTTATATTTTTTGTGTAATTTTATTTTTTGTAAAATTTTTTTTTGTGTGCACTGTTTTTTCATCATCCCCCAACCATGGGCTGGCTGGATTTTTTGATTGTCACACTGGGAAGGTATGGGGTTGTGGATATTGGCACTCTGCATGCTTTTGTAGGGGGTTGGGGTCTCCCCCTTTTTTTTTTTACACTATTTTGGACTTAAAATAATGCCTACCAGTATTTTGACACATTGGATATTTTCCTCTTTTTTTTTTTTTTTTTGTGTTTTTTATTTTTTGAGTAGCTTGGTACCACCTCTGAGCAACAGCCATTGGTCCCACCTCTGAGCAACAGCCATTGGTCCCACCTCTGAGCAACAGCCATTGGTCCCACCTCTGAGCAACAGCCATTGGTCCCACCTCTGAGCAACAGCCATTGGTCCCACCTCTGAGCAACAGCCATTGGTCCCACCTCTGAGCAACAGCCATTGGTCCCACCTCTGAGCAACAGCCATTGGTCCCACCTCTGAGCAACATCCATTGGTCCCACCCTCCCAGTACCGCCCCTTTTAGAGACTACAGAACCAAGCAGGAGATTTCCAAGCATCAATAGACTCCAGCAGCCAGCAACAATAGACCCCTCCTGCAACAGTAGATACATTTTTTTCCCCACCAGCAACAATAAACCAGCAGCATGTGTGGCTGCATGTGGGGGGTACTGACGGGGCATACCGCGAATGCGTCTGTCAGGTCCCATAAACCTGTGGCATGTCTACACATGCATGGGATGCCAGTCAAAGATGGCAGTGCAGGAGAAGCACAACAAAAGAAGAACTTTGAGCTGAAAGGAAGAGAGTGCAGGACTCCATGGACCCAAAAAAAAAAAAAAAAAAAATGTGGAGGGTGGAATTCCTTTTAAATGTGTGTATGCTCTGTGTAACACTTCCAGAGATCACAGTACTCTGTCTTCATCTTCATAGAAACCCTGTCTAACTGCTTTGTCTCTCCAGAAGGACAGCACCATCTTTGTTCAGGCATCATCCAGGGTCACCATTCAATTTGTGAATGGAGTAGTCAGCTAAGGGCGACACAACCTGGTGCCTGACACAAAACAGCCCCTGGAGCAGCATCTTACCTTAAAGTTAGAATGTTGCAGTCTGATCACTAGGGAGGAGAGGAGACTGCGAAAATGTTTCCTCTTGCCTGTAGCAGACTGATGACATAATCTCTAATGCCATAGGCTGGGGATCGAGGATGGATTTTGTACAGGAGGGACTTTTCTGAAATAGGATACTATTGGTGTACAGTGTGATGTTAGGAATTTATTGATGCAGGCATGAAAAGTCACCCTTGATACTGACCTCCTTCTGAAAATGCCAGTTGCATGGCAGCCAATGACTTTAACACTGAGTTACAAATAAGGTTATAGAAAAATCCAAACTCCAGAACTGCAGGTTGTTTCAGGGGATGGCGATGTTGGCAATGAAGGGGTTAAAGTTTACCCCCAGGCAGGGCTTTTTTTCCCCTCAGAGAATAGGTGCAGGAACTCGACCCCCTACCCACCTGGCACCAACGATGGGGCACTATTCCTCCCACTGGCACCAACGATGGGGCACTATTCCTCCCACTGGTACCAACGATGGGGCACTATTCCTCCCACTGGCACCAACGATGGGGCACTATTCCTCCCACTGGCACCAACGATGGGGCACTATTCCTCCCACTGGCACCAACGATGGGGCACTATTCCTCCCACTGGCACCAACGATGGGCACTATTCCTCCCACTGGCACCAACGATGGGGCACTATTCCTCCCACTGACACCAACGATGGGGCACTATTCCTCCCACTGACACCAACGATGGGGCACTATTCCTCCCACTGGCACCAACGATGGGGCACTATTTCCTCCACTGACACCAATGATGGGGCACTATTCCTCCCACTGACACCAATGATGGGGCACTATTACCAAAAATAGGGCATGGTTTCCTCCCACTGCCACAGCAAATGCTTTACATTCCTGTAAACGGGTACATCATACACAGCGCCGGGCGCTCAGAAGATCAGAGTAAAGACATCATAAATACCGCAGAATTCAGCGCAGTCTGGTCAATGTCAGAGATGTTCAAAGAAGTACAACCCCCGGGTGCGAGAACACGAAGAACAGCCAAACATTCATCTCAACCAATGTATATAATAAGAGAAGCCTTCAGGTTGTGCTCATAAGTTTACATACCCTGGCAGAATTTATGATTTCTTGGCCATTTTTCTGAGAATATGAATGATAACACAAAAACATTTTTCACTCATGGTTATTGTTTGGCTGAAGCCATTTATTATCAATTAACTGTTTACTCTTTTTAAATCATAATCACAACAGAAACTACACAAATGACCTGATCAAAAGTTTACATACCCTGGTGATTTTGGCCCGATAACATGCACACAAGTGGACACAAAGACCCCTTTCACACTGGAGTGTTTTGCAGGCTCTATAGCATTAAAAAATAGCACCTGCAAACCGCCCTAAAACAGTTGCTCCATTCACTCCAGTGGGCTTTCACAATGGAGTGGGGCGCTGGCAGGGCGTCAGAAAAAGTCCTGCCAGCAGCTTCTTTGGAGCAGTGATGGATGCGGTGAAAGGAGCAGTAAACTCAACGCTCCTCCACCGATGCTACCCATTGAAATCAATGGGGCAGCGGTGCGATACGGCTCCGGCGGCGTTTTGCGGGGGGGATTTAACCCCTTTTCGGCCACTAGCGGGGGTTGTTAAAACCGGTGGCGGCACAGTGTGAAAGGGGTCAAAGGAATTTGAATGGCTATTAAAAAGGTAACCATCCTCACCTGCGATCTGTTTGCTTGTAATTAGTGTGTGTGTATAAAAGGTCAATGAGTTTCTGGACTCCTGACAGACCCTTGCATCTTTCATCCAGTGCTGCACTGACGTTTCTGGATTCTGAGTCATGGGGAAAGCAAAAATAATTCTCAAAGGATCTGCGGGAAAAGGTAGTTGAACTGTATAAAAGGAAAAGGGGTATAAAAAGATATCCAAGGAATTGAGAATGCCAATCAGCAGTGTTCAAACTCTAAGTGGAAAATGAGGAGTTCTGTTGAAACCAAACCACGGTCAGGTAGACCAAGTAAAATTTCAGCCACAACTGCCAGGAAAATAGTTTGGGATGCAAAGAAAAACCCACAAATTACTTCAGGTGAAATACAGGACTCTCTGAAAACATGTGGTGTGGCTGTTTCAAGATGCGCAATAAGGAGGCACTTGAAGAAAGATGGGCTGCATGGTCGAGTCGCCAGAAGAAAGCCATTACTATGCAAATGCCACAAAAGTATCCCACTTATAATATGCCAAACAGCACAGAGACAAGACTCAAACCTTCTGCCACAAAGTCATTTGGAGTGATGAGACCAAAATTAGCTTTTTGGCCACAACCATAAACACTACATTTGAAGAGGAGTCAACAGGGCCTATGATGAAAGGTCCACCATTCCTACTGTGAAACACAGAGGTGGATCGCTGATGTTTTGGGGATGTGTGAGCTACAAAGGCACAGGAAATTTGGTCAAAATTAATGGCAAAATGAATGCAGTATGTTATCAAATACTGGAGGAACATTTCCATTCATCAGCCAGGAAGCTGCACATGGGACGTACTTGGACATTCCAACATGAAAATGATCCAAAACACAAGTTGACCTGTCACTGTCATTGGCTACAGCAGAATAAAGTGAAGGTTCTGGAGTGGCCATCTCAGTCTCCTGACCTCAATTTCATTGAGCCACTCTGGGGAGATCTCAAAACGTGGAGTTCATGCAAGACAGCCCAAGAATTTACAGGAACTGGAGGCTTTTTGCCAAGATGAATGGGCAGCTTTACCATCTGAGACGATAAAGAGCCTCATCCACAAATACCACAAAAGACTTCAAGCTGTCATTGATGTTAAAGGGGCAATACACGGTATTAAGAACTGGGGTATGTAAACTTTTGATCAGGGTCATTTGGGTAGTTTCTGTTGTCATTATGATTTAAAAAAAGAGTAAACACAGTTGATTGATAATAAATGGCTTCAGCCAAACACTAACCATGAGTGAAAGAAAAAAGTTTTTGTGTTATCATTCAGATTCTCCGAAACATGTTCAAGAAATCATAAATTCTGCCAGGGGTATGTAAACTTATAAGCACAACTGTACATTATAGTAATTTCCTTACTGAATGCTGCCAGAGAGTTAATTATCATTATTATTATAATATTATTACCCATTACAAGAGTTGGGCAGAAAAGGGCCAAATTAGGCACCACATCCCAAATTGGGTACAATTACAGAGAAAACAGCGAGACTTTTAAGGTGCCAAAAAAAATACAACTTATCATGAGATAAAATATATTCATAATTTTTATTTCATAACAAATTTAATGTTATGATTTTAACACTAGAAGTTAACACTAGGGGGCGATCAAGGGGTTAAGTGTTCCCTAGGGGAGGTGTTTCTAACTGTGGGGGGAGGGGACTGACTGGAGGAGGAGAGAGATCCCTGTTCCTGATCACTAGGAACAGCAGACCTCTCTCTCTCTCTCTCTCTCTCTCCTCCCTTTTTAGAATGGAGATCTGACAGATCACTGTTCTGGCTCTCTGAAGGAGAAATTGTGAGTGGCTGGCGGACATCGTGGCTGGCGGACATCGTGGCCGGTGGCCATGCACATCGGCTCCAGCACGCGTGCCCCCTATCGCTCTTAAAAGCGGCGTACAACTACGGCGATTCGCGTTGCCGTGCCAACCTGCTGCAGTATAATGACGGCGGCTGGTCGGCAAGCGGTTAAGCCGCGTTTTGCAGCTTAATATAAAACCTGCCCCCCCCCCCGCTCTACAGAGAGCTTTCACCTTTAATAGTCGATCTTTCCCTTTCATGTTTGGACGGAATGTTTAACGACTTTACAAACTCTTCAGTTTTATTCCCCCCCCTCCCCTTGTAAAATCTTTGTCTGACAAGGTGGCGGCGGTGCGGATCGGTTAAAACGTCAACAGGCTCGAGTGTTTGTGCGTCCGATGGACTGGCAGGACATACATGGTCATTTATTTTTCGACAGACGGTCAACTTTCCTATACATCGAGATGTAAAGGAGGCAATCCCGACACAAGCGCCTAATTTTAGCGGCGGCGAGTAGGAGCAGCATCTTAGATCATCTTTATGTGCGTCTAAGAATGAAATGTAAAAATTGTGATCTGCGGGACGATGTGATTTTCCTGGCACTGTCAGAACTTTGTGAAAACGAGCTTGAGTGCCAATCTGAGTGGGGGGGGGGGGGGGGAGGACAGGGCCATGGGTTTCATTGCGGGTTTCATCGCAGCAATCGTTCGCCGAACTAGGACAGGAAATAAAGGTTTCATCCCTTCATCAGTGTTTAAGTGTAACACATTGAGCATAATGAATAGACATTCGTTCTTTTTTGGATCATTCATTATGATCGCAATTCAAAAACTCGAAAATCCAAAAACCCGAAAAACTCGGAAATCCAAAAACAAGAAAATTCTAAAACAAAGAAAATCTGAGAAAATTTGAAAGAATAACTAATAATGACTATTAAATTATAGGTATTGGAATTTCCTTTCAGATTTAGCTGTTCACAAATTTATCCGAAGTTACGAATTATCTGAAATAACAAATGCCGCATCTAAACAAATGGAATGGAACAAATTAATAAGAAATAATAATAGTAATAAAGTTAATTTGTATTGTTATGTATTATTAATTTGTTACGTTCCATTTGTTTAGATGCGGCATTCGTTACTTCGGATAAATTTGTATTCATTACGTTCACTAACAGCCAAATTTGAAAAGAAATTCCAATACCTATAATTTAATAGTTAGTAATATTTAAGTTATTATTACTTAGTTATTTCAGATTTTCGAATTTTCGGGTTTTCTGACTTTCGAATTTCCGAACTTACAAATTTAAGAGTTTTCCAATTTTCAAATTTTCTGATTTACGTATATTCCAATATTTGAATTCCGGAAAAAATTGTTAAAAAGGGTTTTCGTTAATTTGGATATTTCCGAATGAAAAAATTTGTCGAAATTAGTTATAAAACAAATTCGGAACAAACGAATGTCTAATAATGAAATAAACATTTCCCAGTAATGATTTGTCAGCCCACCACTTGCAGTTTCCAACATTCAATAAATTCAGTGCCGCTTCCCTAAACTTCCAGTCGGCGCAGGAAAGAGTCCACAGTGGACAGGAGCAGTCTGAAGCCAGTCCATTAGCTTAACCACTTTCAGACCGAACCATATTGCTGGCTTAAGACCAGACCACTATTTGCGATTCGGCACTGCGTCGCTTTAACTGACAATTGCGCGGTTGTGCGACATGGCTCCCAAAAAAAATTGACGTCCTTTTTTCCCCACAAATAGAGCTTTCTTTTGGTGGTATTTGATCGCCCCTGCGGTTTTTATTTTTTTGCGCTATAAACAAAAAAAGAGCGACAATTTTGAAAAAAAACACATTATTTTTTACTTTTTGCTATAATAAATATCCCCCAAAAATATATAAAAAAACATTTTTTTTCCTCAGTTTAGGCCGATATGTATTCTTCTACATAGTTTTGGTAAAATGTAATATTGATTATTGATTGGTTTGCACAAAAGTTATAGCATTTACAAAATAGGGGATAGTTTTATAGCATTTTTATTAATATTTTTTTTTTTACTAGTAATGGAGGCACTCAGCGATTTTTATTGTGACTGCAAAATTATGGTGGACACATTGGACATTTTTGACACATTTTTGGGACCATTGTCATTTATACAGCAATCAGTGCTATTTAAATGCACTGATTCCTGTGTAAATGACACTGGCAGTGACGGGGTTAACCAGGGGGTGGCAGTGTAGGGGTTAAGTGTTCCTAGGGGCGTGTTACTAACTGTGGGGGGCGTGGCTGTGTTTTAGTGAACACTGATCTCGCTCCAATCACAGGTAGGAGAGATGAGTGTCACTAGTTGATATGCAGAACGGGGAGATGCACACAGTGTGGGGAGACATAACTGTAGTCCTGCTGATGGGCTGTGTCCAATCACAGTCCAGAGCTCTGTGTTTAATGTCCAACACAGAGCTCTTGACTGTGATTGGACACAGTATATATATATATATATATATATATATATTATATATATATATATATATATTATATATATATTATATATATATATACACATACATACATACACACACACACACACACATACACACACACACACACATACATATATACACATACATACTATTTTTTTTTTTTTTTTCCCGTTTATAGTGCAAAAAAAAAAAAAAAAAGACGCAGTGGTGATCAAATACCACCAGAAGAAAGCTCAATTTGTGGATAAAAAATATCAACGTCATTCAAAGTGGTTAAATCCCACCTGGAGCTCTGATAGTATCATATTGCAATGTTACATACATCACGTTTGGGTGACGGTAAATATTTAGCCAGCGTGCAAACCTCAGTGAAGAATTTATATTTATTTATATATATATATAATATATATATATTTATATAAATATTTATATAAATATATATATTATATATTCAGATGTGTCAAATAAGACAGTATTTACAAAAAAAAACCCCAAAAAAAACCTGGTGTTAGAAAATGGGAGTCTCCTCATCTGTCTTCAGTAAAAGTCATTGTTTTACTGTCACAATAAGGGGAATCTGTAGGCTGATTAGTTATAGAGTGTGGGGGAGGGGGGGGGGCACTGACAGAGGCCAGGACAGGCTGAAGACAAATTATTATACAGATAGATGGCGATTAGATCTTCCTGAAGACGGGCCCCCATGCCCCCCCCCCCCCCCCATTAAAAGTGGAGACGTTTGCTTTATGTAGCTACAGAAGATTTGCCTTCCTGTAATGAGGGGGTCATAAACGAAGTATTCAGGTCTGCACTATATCCACCATGTATATCCAGAGGAAGGCAGACTTTCCAAATTATAAATAAAATAAAAAATTCTTATCGCACAAATCTCCCCCCTGACTGCCTATAAAAGTGTAACTAATGTCATGTAAATGCCTTTGTTATACATCCACGGCCTCTCGTTAAGCCCTTTAATCTCACCATTCATACAGCCTGATGTTTTTTTTTTCTTTTCTTTTTTTTTTTACAAGAAAGCATTGAAAAGTCGCCGATGACCAGGACAAAATTATTTTTTGCCGGCGTTTATCTAATACACAGGCTGCCCCCCAGGAAGCGGATTCTCTATAGGAGTCGGTCTGTTCATCGTTAGGACTGAGACTGAAAATGCAGCCTCTGGTTGTCAGGAATATCCCTGAAGCCCCGCCCATGCAGAGCCATGTCCCTTTAACCACTTGAAGACCAGGCTTTTTCTGGCACTTGTTCACATTAGTATTTTTTGCTAGAAACTCCCAAACATTATAATTTTTTTTTTTTAGCAGAGACCAGTGTGTTCTCTGGTCCTCAGGAATATCACTGAAGCCCTGCCCATGCAGAGCCTGCAAAGCAAGGAGTCATGTTCCTTTAACCACCTGAAGACCAGGCTTTTTCTGGCACTTTGTGTTTACAAGTGCATATCAGTATTTTTTTGATAGAAAATGACTTCTAACCCCCAAACACACACACTATATATATATATATATATATATTATATATATATATATATATATATATATATATATATATATATATATATATATATATATATATATATATATATATATATATATATATATATATATATATATATATATATATATATACATATACATATATACACACACATACATATACACATACACACACACACATACACATATATATATATATATATATATATATATATATATATTTCTTTTTTGCAGAGACCCTAAATAATAAAATGGCAATCTTTGCCTTTTTCATGTTACATTATATTTGCACAGCGGTTTTGCAAACGTAATTTTTTGGGAAAAATACACTTTAATGAAAAACTAAAAACACAATAGTTGCCCCAATTTTTTTTTGGTGAAATGTAAAATATGATGTCACGCCGAGTAAATAGATACCCATCATTTCACACTTTGAAAATGTGCAGACTCATGGAATGGCGACAAACTACGGTACTTAAAAATCTCGATAGGCAATGTTTTAAACCCCTTTACGGGTTACCTGTTTAGAGTTACAGAGGAGGTCTAGTGCTAGAATTATTGCTCTCAGTGATACCCAACGTGTGGTTTGAATACCATTTACATAGGAGTGCAAGACTAACATATGCATTTGATTTTGCGTGAGGGATGGATGGGGGTGCTTTTTTTTAAATCACTTTTATTCCTATTACAAGGAATGTAAACATCACTTGTAAGAGAAATAAGGATGACAGGTCCGCTTTATGGAGATATCTGGGGTCAAAAAGCCTCCAAATTTCTCCTCTACCTTTAAAAGCAAAAGATTGAAAAAAAAATATTTTTTTTGATCTTTTGCTTAAAATTTTTCTTCCAGCCTGGAGCGGAAGTGTCATCATCAGGTTACTCCGGTCCTCCAAGGCCATAAAGGCAATCCAAGAGTTAACTATGGAAGCAGCCAGCTAAACAACCTGAAAAAAAAAAAAAACGGTACGCGATTGTGGTCGATATGTTCAGCCATAATCCCGTGTTCGATTAATAGTTTTTTTTTTTTTTTTATCAATTAATTTCGATTAATTATAACGCACATACAGATCCAACTACTTTTAGCTGATCTCCTTGCATTGCAACTCTGCATTAGTCAGTGGTAAATGTGGTATACACTATATACAATCACCCGACACTAGTTAGTTTCCACAATCCATGACTTAACTTCATAGTTCACATATATGTTTTAAATTCCAACTGTAGCACTGATGCAAGTCATTTTTTTTCCACAGTAGTGTGACAATCCCTCCACCTCCGGTCTAACTAATAACTCTTACCTTATGGCATGGACCCCTGTGCAAACAGTTGGTCATGCAAGCGGGTATCAAAAGGGTTAACACGGACCATAAACTTCAATCACGTCTCCTTAGATCTCAGCAAGGATGCCAGGTCATGGGTAAAAAGAAAAGATCCAAGTGCTCACCGCTTAAGTATAAGATTTCATTTTTGTGTTCAAACACAAACTACTCACATAAAGATGATAAAAACACAGCATGTAAAGCCGACAATCGTGTTAGTTCCGTAGGGCAGCAGGGGGTGACGTCATGCGTAGCTCCTCCCCGTACGCATTACGTTCAATCAGAACTTCGATGTCACCGGACTCCCCCCCCCTTCCCATTCGCTAGCAGAGGCACTTGGGGAAGGGGGAGGAGTCCGGTGACGTCACCGGATCTCCAACGGAACTCCCTGAAGACCCGGAAGCCGGCGAAGAGGTGAGTACCGATCATGCCTTGTAACCCACTCTATCAAGGAGGATGTCAGCTCTCCCGACTCTGGGGGTCACCATTAGGCCTCTAGAGGTCCAGGACCGTGCTACAACAATAATAAGCATTATACTTCCCTGCTCTGTGTAATGGTATTGTACAGGGGGCCCTGAACCTCCCCTCGCCTACTCCCCCCTTTTCTGTCTGTGCCCCCATAGCAAACCACTTCCTATGGGGGGCACACCTGCAGGCTGGCTTCTGAGCTGAGCTGTGTGCATCCATAGACACAAACACACACAGTGAGGCTAGCCCCCCCCCCCCCCTTGCAATTTGATTCAAGGATGAATTATAAAAGGGAGGAACCACTATGGAGAATAAAGAAACGCAATTTTTGTTGCCAACATCCCAATAATTGTATAAATCAAAGAAAGAAAGCACCACCCCCCGGTACTATGGGACTTTAAGGGCGAACTCTTGAAAACAAAATGTTTTGAAGTATAGAAAAATGTATTATTTATAAGTTAAAGTGTAGTGGTGTGGAAACACCATACATAAAACAGTACATAATATACATATAGTATGAAAGAGACATGTCTCCTATAGCCCGATGCTTTTCAGGGTGAATCCCTTCTTCAGGGTATTGGAGGAGATGATGGTTGGAAGTGCGATAACATGCGTCTGCGTTAATCTCCCAGGAGAACCCCAGAACAGCAGCGTCTCCTGGGAGATTAACGCTGATGGTTATCAAGAGCACTTCCAACCATCATCTCCTCCATTCCCCTGAAGAAGGAATTCACCCTGAAATTCCCAAAACGTGTTGGGCTATAGGAGAAGTGTCTCTTTAATATTATATGTATATTATGTACCGTTTTATGTATGGTGTTTTTCAAAGCAGTGGTGTTCTGTGATATTAACAAACCTGTGAGATCAGCAGAATTGCCGCTGCTTTTAAAATTCAACAT
>CM053038.1:70221547-70274047 GCA_028564925.1 Lithobates sylvaticus
TGGTCTGAGGAGGCCTGTAATGCACACAGTGCTCTGGATGGTGGTCTGAGGAGGCCTGTAATGCACACAGTGTTCTGGACGGTGGTCTGAGGAGGCCTGTAATGCACACAGTGCTCTGGATGGTGGTCTGAGGAGGCCTGTAATGCACACAGTGTTCTGGACGGTGGTCTGAGGGGGCCTGTAATGCACACAGTGCTCTGGACGGTGGTCTGAGGGGGCCTGTAATGCACACAGTGCTCTGGACGGTGGTCTGAGGAGGCCTGTAATGCACACAGTGCTCTGGATGGTGGTCTGAGGAGGTCTGTAATGAACACAGTGCTCTGGATGGTGGTCCGAGGAGGCCTGTAATGGACACACTGCTCTGGACGGTGGTCTGAGGAGGCCTGTAATGCACACAGTGCTCTGGATGGTGGTCTGAGGAGGCCTGGAATTCACACAATGCGCTGTACGTTTATCTAAGGAGGCCTGTAATGCTACACAGTGCTCTGGACGGTCACCAGAGGAGACCTGTAATGCACAGTGCTAAGCACACCACCCCACTAAGCACGATTCAGTCGCTACCTTGCTTGCTGGGAAGAAAACACTCACGTGGCTTTATAGACGGAGCTCCAAGGAAACCGGTAAATGTCCCTTCCTCACATTTTCGTTCAGTTTTTGTTCATTGATGAAAATGGGCATTTTTGTCATAGTTTGTAAATGGAGGGAAATGTGGGGTAAATTTTCATTTAGTTTTTCTCACGAAAAACATGCTGCTGACGAAAATGATGATAAAAAATGTTTTCGGTGACAAAATGAGCTCTGTTGTAGCCTCTGCACTTATTAATGGCCACGGTTTTGGAATGGAATGCTCAACGAGCTCATAGAGGTGTGATGGTCAGGTGTCCATATAGTGTACATTGTACTCGCTCCGTCACCCCATATTCTATTTGGAAATCCCAGCACCCTGCCCATGGGACCACACACGCCGTAAAGGATTCTGCCACAGCATTAGTAAAAGATGGGCACTGGTAATGGCTCACAAAACAGCTGCTGGGTGACCGGTGCTCTTTGGCCTGGTGCCGGAAAGTGTCGGCACTCTGGTAGTTATAATACCTAGAGCAGAGGATATGTTGTGTTTGCCATGGGCAGACAGGCGTGCCAAGTGCGGGCAGGTAAGGTCAATCGATGAGCTCACTTATTTGATGTTCTTGGCTGAGGACAATCGCTTCATATACAAATATGGGTGGATCCATGCAGGAGGTCAACACTTACCAGGAGACCGAGAATATAATCCAGGAAACATTCAGAGACCCAAAATAGTGGGAAGATATTCTTGGCAAACAAATCAGCCAATCTACAGACGTCAAGGATGACGACTAAAGAAGTTTACATAGGAGCATCGTCTACAGAGCAGCATGTATGTGCCACTTGAACAATCACAGCCACCCCCCCCCCCCCCCAATGGATATATGGAGGGTCAGCCACACCCAGATCCCCCACGACTGTCACTATCCGGAGAGGAAAAAGATTATATTAGATTATATTATATTACACATACACACACATTATGTAATATATATATATATATATATATATATATATATATATAATATATATATATATATATATACACATAAATACACATAAATATACATACATTATATATATATATATATATATATATATATATATATATATATATATATATATATATATATATATATATATACATACACATACATACATACATATATATATAATATTACACACACATATATATATATATATATATATATATATACACACACACACATATATATATATATATATATATATATATATATACACATATACACACACACATACACACACACATGCATACATACATACATACATATATACATACACGCAATTTTACATACACACAATCACAACCACCTTCCCCCCAATGGGCAGTCAGCACCCACCCAGATCACCCACATCTCTCACTATCCCGAGAAGAAGACACTATACGGGGTCTGTCTGGAAAGTATCCAGCCTTTGTTAAAGAGGAAGTAAAACACTGCTTCTTTTTTTTTTGGTGACCTGCAAAGTAAAGGCATAATGTGCTAGTATGCATTGCTTACTAGCACATTATGTGAAACTTCCCTACAAAGCCCTCGTTGTCCCCGTTGGAGGCCGCATCCATCTTTGCCCGTCTTCCTTTCGGGGTCCACAGACTCAGGCTGTGTGATTGGCATGACGTCATCCCGCGAATGCTCACTGGAGATGCCGGTCACGGCACAGGGCTCTGAAGAAACGGCACGGGCGGCCTTTCTTCAGAGCACATGCGCCTATGACATAATCGGCGGTGTACACAATAAATATCTCCTAAACGGTGCAAGTTTAGGAGATATTTACAGTACCTACAGGTAAGCCTCATTATAGGAGCACCTATAGATACAAACATTACAGGGACGTTTACTTGCTTAATATAACGAGAACGGTTGCGCAACATCGATGTAATCTGACAGCCAAGGAGAGCGGACTGGAATGCACATGTGTGAACAAGGACGACTTCACTGCACTAGTCAGTGGGGGGCGCTGGAGCAGCTGAGTGAGCATGTGCACTGCTGTGTGGCCATCACATTCAAAATGACTGAGCGAGTAGAGCAACAAATCTGCATTAAAAAAAAAAAAAAAAGAGGATTTGGGCAGAGATTCTATAACCAGTATGTATAGTGTGTGGCCAGTTTGAATAAGATTGTACAATCGGATTGTAATATACTATATATATTGTATATACCATACAATCAGATTGTGCAATCTCCATACACTCTTTAGAGTTACCAAACCTATGTAATAGACGGACGACAATTCATTCAAATTTGTATATGTTCCTTGCACTACACAGCTCATGGTAGATCTAAAGGAGATTGTACAATCAGATTGTATCATGTATGGGCAGAACTTTTTTTTTAAATAATAAATAATGAGGCTAGTTCACCTAAACACTCCCATTTCACAAATACACCTGATATTATGTGAGCCCCCCAAACACACACACACATACACACACACACACACACACACACACACACACACACACACACACACCTCCAGATAAATGCAATGCCAGGATTGAATAAGCACAGTCACACGTTCCAATCGTTCTTCAAATCGATCATTTTATATTGCAATTGATCTGTTCTTTCTAGATCAGCTCTGAAGGCTCCACAAAGAGGAATCAATCACGACACGCACAGGATGTCTGCGGATTGGAGGAGAACACACACGGACTCTTCCATCATCCAAAGCGTCCTGCTGAGCTGATCAAAAACATGACGCCGGTCAGGAAATAGCGATCTCTCTGCAGGTTTAGGTTTGTTGAGTTATTCTCTGTGAAGGATGCCGGGTCAGGATCGTCCTCTGTGAACCCCGAATCGGTTATCAGCAAATTTATACGACGATCTTCTATCAGGAAAATGCCCACAGGTACGATCGTCCTATAACAGGATCAGCTTATATTTGCCTTCCCTGGTCCCCCCTTCCTCTTCAATAACATGAAAATTAAACTTTTTAAATAAAGTTTTAATTATATACATAATTTTAGAACTGGTCAGTGGCGGCCCATTCATTAGGGGTCCGAGTCCGGCCCCTAATCTACATACAGGGCACCGGACCAAGGATTCCAATTGGGGGAGGGGGGGTGTGTTTGAAACATGTGATTAGAGCCAGAGGCTCTAATAGGCTTAGGACTCAGAGAACTACCCAGTTGCGTGACAATAGCGAATATTCACTATTTTCACACTAAATCTACCCGCCAATCAGGAAGCGGGTCATAAGACCCATTTCCCAATTGGCCAAAACGTCAGCCGATCCTTTTGGATGCCTAGAGCCTAGGAGGAGGAAACACACGCCGGAAGTCGTCATGCTGGAGGGGACGCAGGAGCCACTGCCCGCAGTAGATAGGGTCCGCCATGCTGGAGGAGAGGACACTGGAGCCGCTGCCTGCAGCCCGCCGTATACTGGGTTCACCATGCTGGAGGAGAGGACACCGGAGCTGCTGCCTGCAGTAGATGGGGTCTACCATGCTGGAGGAGAGGGCACTGGAGCTGCTGCCCGCCACCTGCCCTAGATGGGGTCCGCCATGCTGGAGAAGAGGACACCATAGCAGAAAGGCGTCAAAATGATCTTATCTGCGGTTGTATACTGTGGTTCTTGAATAAACGCTGCATGCAAGGGTCATGCAAGCACTGCACCTGCGCAGTACGCCCCGGACACTATTCGATAGCCGGACTATTTTTGACAGAACACCGGCATCCCTTTGTTTACATTCAGCTGTCTGTAGGGAAGCCCGCTGACAGCTGATGAGTCATCGGTTGGTAAGGACGTGGGAGGCGGCTTCCCGGCCCGCTGCTTAACAACCAGCTATTCTTCACGTAGAATTTGAATTGCTCGATCACTTTTTGGCTGATCCGAAATGTTCTGAAAATTTGAAATTCGTTAGAAAATAAAATATACGAAACAAAATTAAACAAATTTCAACGAAATCTGTTACTAATTCATTCGGAGAGTCGGATACATCCGAAATTCCAAATAACCCTAAATTTGTCCGAATTTCTATTAGGCCAAAGGCAAATCGCACATGTCTATTTGACAATTCATTATTAAATCCTCCCTCCAGTCTTCCTTTCAGTCTTGACCGGCTCCTCTCCTGGACTGAGGTTGCTTCCTCTGATTTCACTGCACACTGTGAGCTTCTTACAATGTGCATTAGAAGCTGCAACAAATCAGATAGACCCCCCTGCCTCATTTCCTGGCTGGAGGACGTCCAGCACCATCTACACAGAACGATCGATCTCTACATTGTGTCCCCATGTCCCACATACATCACTGATGTAGCAATCCGATGAGAAGGATCTCAGAGGAGGTTCCTTGGAGCGTTGGATCGAGCCGCTTCGTGCCCCACAATAACTGCCCCGGTTTGGTTCGAACGAGTCGTGGGACGAGACTCTGTTGACACAACGCACTTCGGCATCCCGCCAAACTGGCCGCTCATCTGTGAATGGTGAAGATGGCCAGCCAAGATCTCACCTGAACCCGGCTTCCTAAACAAAGCAAAAGTTACATCTACTTGTCACAGAGATACAAAGATTTGTGTATACTGAAAACAGAGGCCGGGGGGAGCCGAGACTACCAATCACAATCAATCAAAAACACAAAACCAACTGTTCTTGTACCTACCAACCTCACATCTTCTGACACTCCTATACGGCGATATACGATGAGCACCAGAGCACAAAGCAAGGTCCATAAAGACATGGATGAGCGAGTTTGGGGTGGAGGAACTTGACTGGTCCTGACCTCAACCTGAAAGAACACCTTTGGGATTAATTAGATCGGAGTCTGCGCACCAGGCCTTCTCATCCAACATCAATGCCTGACCCCACAAATGCTCTTCTGGAAGAATGGTCAAACATTCCCATAGACACACTCCTAAACCTGCTCTAATTCATCCCAAAGGTCTTCTACTGGGTGGAGGTCAGGCCTCGGGTTCAATATTGAGTTGGCCCACCCTTTGCAGGTATAAAAGCTTCAACTCTTCTGTGAAGGCTGTCCACAAGGTTTAGGAGTGTGTCTATGGGAATGTTTGACCATTCTTCCAGAAGAGCATTTGTGGGGTCAGGCATTGATGTTGGATGAGAAGGCCTGGTGCGCAATCTCCGATCTAATTAATCCCAAAGGTGTTCCATCGGGTTGAGGACAGAACTCTGTGCAGGCCAGTAAAGTTCCTCTACCCCAAAATCGCTCATCCATGTCTTTATGGACCTTGCTTTGTGCACTGGTGGGCAGTCATGTTGGAACAGGAAGGAGCCATCCCCAAACTGTTCCCACAAAGTTGGGAACATGAAATTGTCCAAAATGTCTTGGTATGGCGACGCCTTAAGAGTTCCCTTCACTGGAACTAAGGGGTCAAACCAACCCCTGAAAAACAACTCAAAAATCATCTCATTAGACGGGGCTTCTAGGAGCTTCCCAAACCATTCAGCACCATTTCTGGTTACTTCCATACTCTATCATACACTGCCCCTCGTCTCATTTCCCACCAACTTCAATGGGACTTCAGGTTCATAAATTCCAAATTTTGGAGTTTGGCAAAGTATGGCTAAACAGCAACCGGTTCAGTTCTTCAAAACCTCGCTCATCTCTACTAAAGAGTTAAGGATGGGAGTGACTACTCTGGGGTGGCGGAGAGGGGTATTATGTTAATATCAACAGACTCCTACATTATTTGACACATATAAGCTCCATGCCTTTAACCCCTTCACGCTGACGCAACACATATGTGGCCTCACTGGACTGGACTTTCTTTCCGTAGAGCCGTATATACGCGGATATGCCTTTGTGCTGGGAGCGCGTGGCACAGCGCACTCCCAGAACAGAGACCGGGATCTCAGCGGCAGCCCCATGTCCCCTAATAACAATCGGGACCCGGATCTTTCGGTTCGGAGTCACCTGATCGCTGTGATAGCCTCTGATTGGGTCACTGTGAAGCTGGCCTGTTTTTCTCTCTCTGTGAATGGAGGGGAAAGATACATTGTATATTTCTCTTTTCTTGCAGATAGAAAAAAAAAAAATAGAAAAAAGAAAAAAAAAAATGATTATATATATAATTTTTTTTTTTTTATTATTAATATTATGATTATTGTGTGTATGTTTTAATAATAATAATAATACTACCTATATAATATTATTATATAGATATATTTATTATTATTATTATTATTATGTAGTAGTATTATATAGATAGTAGTATTATTAATAAAACATTTATTATTAATAATAATACTATATAATACTACTACATAATAATAATAATAAATATATAAAATTTATAATATATATATATATATACATATATATATATAAAATGTATATTATAAAAAATTTTTATATATATATATATATATAAAATGTATATTATAAATATATATATATATATATATATATATATATATATATATATATATATATATATATATATATATATATATATATATATAAAATTATATAATATACATATATATATTATAAAATGTTATATAATATATTATATATAAAAATTTATAAATATAAAATGTATAATATATTATACATATAAAATTTATAATTTATAATATATATATATATATATATATAAAATTTATAATATATATTTATAAATATATATATATATATATATACACATATATACACACACATAATATATCAATAAAAAATAGCTAGATCAAGGTCAGTTCAAGGGCTGGTGTTTGGGTCAAGGTCAGGGTCAAAATATTTTGGCCAGGATTTTTTTTCTTAAATAGTTTTTCTTTTTTTAAATTAGTATCAGTAGGTAGGTAGGTAGAAAAAAAAAAAAAAAGCAAAATGACTTTTTTAAAACTATTGTGGGCCAGTTTTCCTATGATAATAATAATAAAATAAAAAAAATCAGGAGATATCAAATACAATTGATCACCAAACAAAACCTCAATTTAGCCTGAAAAAAAATAAAAATAAATAATCCACCTGGATGCACAAATTAGTTGTGATGCTTTGTACGGTTTTACTGCCACATATCAAAGTTGATAAATTGTGCATTAAGATTCGTTTTACCCTTAGGCATGAAGGGGTTAAGGAGGTTGAACTCCAGACAAACTAATAATACATAAATAAAAATATATATTTTTTTGAATTTTGCTTTTAAAATTAAAGGAGATATCTGGGGCCTTATGGACGACAAATCTCTCCATAAAGAGGACCTGTCACCCCTTATTTCTACTACAAGGGATGTTTACATTCCTTGTAATAGGAATAAAAGTGATAAAAAAAAAGAAAAGGGGGACAGTGTAAAAATAAAAAATAAAATAAATAATAATAAAAAAAATACAAAATGTGAAAGCTCCCCATCCCTCCGTGCTCACGCGCAGAAGCGAACGCATTCGTAAGTCATGCACGCATATGTAAACGGTGTTCACACCACATGTGAGGTATCGCCGCAAACGTTAAGAGCGATAATTCTAGTACTAGACGTCCTCTAACTCTAAACAGATAACCTGTAAAAAATTTTAAAGCGTCGCCTACGGAGATTTTTTTAAGTATCGTAATTTGTCGCCATTCCATGAGCCTGCGCAGTTTTAAAGCGTGACATGTTTGGTATCTATTTACTCTGCATTTTTTTTTTTGCATTAAAATTCATTAAAGAGGAACTGCAGTCTGCTCACATAATTTGTAAGAAAAACATCTTTGCCATTTTGGAGCTTCCCTCCAACCACTTTGTATATTATTTTATATACACTGCGATTCTGTACTTGCCAAATATCCTGCAGAAATCTCCCTCCACTGAGTCTGACTGCAACCATTTTAACTGTGGGCAGCTGAAGCTGCTGCCTGTTCACTTCCTGGTTTTACACAGACACACAGAGGCACGCTTCCGGCTCTGCAGCTCTCATTTGCCCTCTTATGACTCACCCCCCCCCCCTCCCTTCCTGACAGACTCTCAGGAGAGTGAGAGCTGTGCATGATGTCATAAGCCTAGGCCAATGACCAGACAAGAAACAGGAAGAGGGCTGTATAGGGTATTTACTGGCAGGAAAAAAAAAATGTTTTACTATCCAAAGTTAAAACAACAACAAGGGCAGAAGATTTAATAGATGGAAAGATAAAAAAAATGACTGAAGTTCCGTTTTAAGGTGTATTTTTTTTCCCCCACAAAGATCGCGTTTGAAAAACGACTGCACAAAAAACAAACTATTACGTTCATATATACCGTATTTATCGGCGTATGACACGCACTTTTTCCCCCTTAAAATCGGGGGAAAGTCGTGGGTGCATGTTATACGCCGATACCCCCCAAAAAAATGACAAAAATAGCGAGCAGCGCCGAAAAATAGCGACCGCCGCCGAAAAATGACGCTTAAATGTAAGTTTTTTTTTTTTTCCCTAAACTTCTCTCCTAAAATTTTTCCCTTAAAATTTCCTCCTAAACTTGCGGTGCGTGTTATACGCCGGTGCATGTTATACGCCGATAAATACAGTAGTTTGTGTTTTTGCAGCAGTTTTTTTTTTTTTTTTTTCATTGAGGTTTATTGAATTTTCTCATTACAGAAGAAAGAAAAGGAAAATAGAGTATAAACAAGGGCAAAACAATAACAATACAAGCACTCAAATCTACATACAGTAGTACATATCATTGTGCAGCAGTTTTTGAAATGCAATTTTTTGGGAGAAAAAATACACATAAAAGTAAAAAGTTGTATAAATCTCTCGACAGTTTTTGCTGATGTGGAATTAATATATAAAAAAACAAAAAAACTATTGCAACAATCGCCATTTTATTTTCTAGGATATCTGCTAAAAAAAAAAAAAGAAGAAGAACATACGGTATGATGTTTGGGGGTTATAAGTAATTTTCTGGCAAAAAATACTGATGTCAAACTTGTAAACTGGTGTGCGGGCCGTGTTGCAGGTGGGCAGTCAGGGGTGGTAAAACCATGGCTTAACACCTGCTTTTACCGCCCCCCCCCGCCCTGTGAATGAGCCCTTGTATTTTGTGATTCGGGATCTCGGTGTGATTGCGCCCTTTCGCACGTATATTGAAGTGGGAAGGTTATTGGTTTGGGGGGAGGGGGGGTCGCACTGAAGTGGTTTGCCCGTACATCTGCGTTCACCAGCAATTTTTTTTTTTAAGCTTCAGTTTTAAATGCGACCTCAGTGTAGATTTCACCTATCCCGATTCCCCGGAGTTTCGCTCGTCCTCCACAAAGCCGCCCTTTATACCCGTACAATACACTGGCCTTTCTGTCGGCGGCCGCAAAAGGAACAAAGACCCATGGGAGAGACGAGGGATGGGGGGGGGGACAGGTTTCTGGGCGCTGAGTCCATGTCCGCACACAATGCCGCCCTTCACCGGATCCGATGTAGGACACCATTATCCAGGATGACACATGGGCGATCGACAACCCCCCTCTCCCCCCCCCCCCCACGCCAGAGACGCAGGGAAATCTCTTTTCCATCGTACAGAAATCATCATTCTTCACAGATAGAAAAATAAACAGAACAGACGGCCTCGGGCCTTATACAGACATCGGTGCGACCTTCAGCTAAGGGTGCGATTCTACGACCCACTGGAGGCACAGAGCAGGGAAAGAGAGACCCCCCCACGTGTGTTCAGACCACTAGTGCCGGGACAAGGACATTCGGAGCCCAGGGCAAAGATTTGGGGGGTTTGTGCTAGAAGAGGTGATAAGACAGAGGACAGATTTGTGTTAGGAGGAGAATTTTCACCCAGATCAAAGATGCCAAACGGCACCCCCCCCCCCTTCCATTCATGATGTGCAAACTTAGGGGGACCCTACGTCCAGCAGTCACTCACTTGTCAAAATCACTGACACTCCTCCCATCAGCCTTGTAACAGACGGAGGGCGCCCCCCCAGCCTTACAGTAATCCCATTGCGCCCGACCCTCTTGCCCACCCCTTGTCCCAGCCCTGCGCACCACTGTCAGTGTAAGGATCCAAACAAAGAGGTCGGCAACACCGTCTTCTATGCTCTTCATATCGTGTTTTTTTAGAGATCCATCAGGAGAACACAATTCCCAATACATAGCGCGTTGACGCGTTTCAGCCCCAGTGGGCTTTAGTCATGACTGAAACGCGTCAACACTATTGGGTGTTGGGACTTATGTTCTGATGGATCTTGAATAAAAACACGATTTGAAAAGCATAGCACACAGTGATGCCAACAACTTCATTTGGATGATGTAGGCTTTTTCAGATGCGTTTCAGCCCTGATGGGCTTTAGTCATGACTGAATCTGGAAAAGGCTACATCATCTAAATGAAGTGGTTAGCAACACTGTGTGCCATGCTCTTCTAATCATGTTAGAGATCCATCAGGAGAACAGAGATCGAGATCGAGAGAGAGGAGAGAGAGGAGAGAGAGGAGAGAGAGGAGAGAGAGAGAGAGAGAGAGAGAGAGAGAGAGAGAGAGAGAGAGAGAGAGAGAGAGAGAGAGAGAGAGAGAGTTGACTAAAGCCCACCGGGGCTGAAACGCATCAAAAGAGTGTTGATGTGTTTCAGTCATGACTAAAGCCCACTGGGCTCTAGAAAAGGCTACGTCATCCAACACCGTGTGCTATGATCAAATATTGTTTATTAGAGATCCAAAAAAAGCACACAAGTCCAAATACAGAGAATGTTGACGCGTTTTAGTCATGACTAAAGTCCACTGGGCTGAATTGCGTCTGGCAAAGGCTACATCATCCAAATGAAGTGGTTGGCAACACTGTGTGCCATGTTCTTCAAATCGTGTTTTTTGGAGATCCATTATGAAAACACAAGTCCACATACAGAGAGTGTTGACGCGTTTCAGTCATGACTAAAGCCCACCGAGGCGAAACACGTTTGGCAAAGGCTGCATAGTTATTTTTATACCTGAGAAATGTGTCTGGAAAAGGCTACATCATCTAACACCATGTGCTATGCTCTCTTCCAATCTTGTTTATTAGAGATCACCCTGGAGCACACAGGTCCAAATACAGAGAGCATCGACGCGTTTCAGCCCGTGGGCTTTAGTCATGACTGAAATGCGTCAACAGTCACGACTAAAGCCAAGCCTGGGCTGAATTGCATCTGGCAAAGGCTACATTGTCCAAATGAAGTGGTTGGCAACAACTGTGTGCCATGCTCTTCAAATCGTGTTTGAGATCTATCAAATAAGAAAGGCAGGACTATTGAGTGAGGTCACCCGGTGGGAAGAACCAGCGCTGGGGGGTGGGGGGGGGGATCTGCACCATCACAACTTTGGACGCAGGTCTGTAGTCCAGCAGTGAAAGCTCATAGCAAAGGGTGACAACGCTGCCTGAAATTCTAAAGATTTAATGCAGAGTTGTCACCCTAACAGGAAGTGATACTTATACAGTGGAATGGGCAGAATGAACAGTTATTTGTTACATTGTATGGGGGGGGGGAAAGGAACACTGTAGCTGTATCGTACCTTGCATGTAGGACTCAATCCGGCGGATGAGCTCGTAGGACTTGGAGCGGTCCAGCAGGGTGCGGATAGCGGGTAACGGGTCCAAAATGATGGTTTCTGGGTGCGCATCAATATATTCCTGAAAGAGAAAATAAAATACAAATTAAGGAAAAAATATATATATATATATATATATTTTTGTTTCAGCCACTGTAGCGCCCAAAGCCCCCCCCCCCCCCGCTGTCTTAGCAGGTGAGGGGCCCCTTCCCTTCCGCATTACCTGTCCTGACGCACTACAGCCTTAGGGCAAAATGAATGAGCTGCCAATGCATGGCAAAGGCAAATACCTGGACAGGTGCCATTTTTTCGTGTCGTGTTGCAGTGCTGGTCTTTTTTTCACTTAGGCTCAGTTTCCCACTGCTGCAACTCCAAAGTCATGCGAATTCCGGAGCACCCACTGCGGGCGCACTCCCGAGCCCTGCTGCTGCGTCCATTGACACTGACAGCGGGACTCAGCCCCGCCCCCCTCCTCACAGCATTTGATTGACAGCAGCGGGAGCCATTGCGACTTGCACGGTACTTGATGCAACTTCAAAGTGACTTTTGACATGGGAATTTATAGATAGGCAACTCCTATCCTCATATCGATTAGTGATTCCAAATTAATAATAACTACTGCAGTAGGGAACAGACACAAAATATACACTCCGCATCTTTACAAAAAACTGTTCTGCTTTATTATAATGCAATTGAAGGTTTTTATACACATGATTACGTAGGTATCACATTAATATTACAATTGTACGTTTATGGTAACAAGGGGCGTAACATAGGCAGGCTAATTCTAATCAGGACATGAAAGAATGCAAACATGTAATGAAAACATTATTAGTGCCGTGTGCACAGTGAGGGCCGTGTGCAATACATACAAAATAGAATACAATTATATACAGAACTTACAAATTTCCATTACACTTTCATGCGACTTTTCCGACTTCAAAGTGACTTTCATGCGACTTTTGCAACTTTGGCTGATCATAACACTCTGAAGTCGTAAAGATAAGACCAAGACAGCCCCCTTGCATTTGTTTTTTTGCGATTTTTAACAGCGCAGTCTGTGGCACTCTAAGGAAGACGCAGAAAAGTAGGGCAGGAATGTTTGTTGTTGCTGCGACTTGAGTCCCAGCAATTAAAGTGGTTCTAAAGCCTTAAGAATGCGTTAAGGTGAAAAACCTCCCCCCCCCCCTTTTTTCTGACCTGAGCAAAATTCGATCCAGCGATGTGCACGAGCACAGCGGCTCCAGCCACTGTCTCTCTGCTCATCGGACAGATGGATAGCAGCGGGAAGCCTTTGGCTGTCAATCAAATGCTGTGAAGAGGGGGGGGGGGGGGGGGGCTGAGTCCCACTGTCTGCGACTGGGCAGCGGGGCACGGGAGCGCACCCACGCGGGTGCCCCCCCCCCCCTGGAGAAAGGCTTTCCATGGGGGTACCTGATGAAAAGGAGGGGCATGGATCGCAGCGGGAGACCCCAGAAGAGAAGGATCGGGGCCACTCTGTGCAAAACCATTACCAAGAGCAGGTAAGTATTACAATGTTAATTTTTATTAACAAAAAAGTCATGCGCTTTTTATGCGATTGTCAGTGCGATTATGTAGTGTGACTTTGGATGCGCTTAGCATATTCTATGGAGCCAAGTCGCAGTAGAAATCGCACCAAAAGTAGCACAGGAACCTTTTCCAAAAGTGCACAGACACCATAATGTGAATGGGCACCACTGAAAATATGATTTCCCTTTTCATGCGATTCTGAGCGACTCAAGTTTCAACAGAGATCGCACCAGTCTGAACCAGTACTTAGATGGCGCCCACTGAAATGAATGGGTGTTGACGTCACCAGGTGACTTTCTGTGTTGCATTAGAAGTCGTGGCAAAATTTAAACGGGGGCTTAATGTACTTGTGTGTGGGAGCGTTATTCTAAAAGAAAAGCGCAATAAAAAGGCGGGGCGCAATAAGACGCAGATTTTAGGTTGGGAGGGGCAGAATGGAGGCTCGGTTCTCCTTCGCGGTTACGAGTCGCCCCAGGTTCCCGGGGACAATCCTGGTTCCCATTTCCCTTTCATGTCCCCAGTGTGACCCCAGTGCAGCGCAATTCATACCTGTCTGAGACACCACATTGCCACAACCCTCTCAATAAAGTTTGGTGAAATTTTATTTAAAAAAAAAAAAAAAAAAAAAAAACCCTGCCTTCTTTCTGCTGCACTTAGCGGGATGAAAAGATTTTGACTTAAAATATAAACACTGATCAGCCATAACATTAAGACCACCCACCTAACACTGACCAGGTTCCCCCTTTTACCGCCAAAACACGATCATCGTTTTATAATCATCACCAATGTTACAGTTCTGCTCTTCGCATCCATGGCAACCGTGGTTTCGTTTGCACAAACCGCCCCCCTCCAGCTTCTATAATTGTCTGTCTCCCCCCCCCCCCCCCCCCCCCCGGTGTCTGCACAGATCGGAAGGAGCGGACTACGGATCCAGGAATAGGAAAGATTATCCATGGCCTGGCGCATCAGTCTCCAAACTGCAGCCCGGGGCACCATTTCATCCACTGATACCAACAATGGGGTACAATTCTCCTCACTGAAACCAATAAAGGGGCACAATTAATCCCAATGACACCAACAATGGGGCACAATTAATCCCAATGACACCAACAATGGGGCACAATTAATCCCAACGACACCAGCGATGGGGCACAATTAATCCCAATGACACCAATGATGGGGAACTATTCCTCCCAATGATACCAATTATGGGCCACAATTCCTCCCACGGACACCAATGATGGGGCACTATTGCATGCACTACTGATGGCGCAGTGAGACTTCAGACCATTCAAAATGAATGGGCTGAAATCGCACTGCACAGAACCGCATGTGAATCGCATAGAAATCCTGTGCGATTCGCATGCAGGTCTTCTCATTGGCCTGCCTCTCCATAGGCTCCTCCCCTCTTCAGTCCATCATGAATGCTACCAGACTTATCCATCTTGCCAACTGCTTAGTGTCTGCCAACCCTCTCCTCCAATCCCTACACTGGCTCCCAATCACGCAGTGAATTAAATTAAAAAAACTAACTACAACATACAAAGCCATCCACAACTCTGCCCCGAGCCACATCACCAACCTCATCTCCAAAGATCACCCAAATCTTTCTCTCCGCTCCTCCCAAGACCCCCTACAATCTCAAGCTCTCTATACTCTCCTCCTCCTCCCATGCTTGTCTCCAGGATTTCTCCAGAGCCTCTCCTATCCTCTGGAACTCGCTACCTCCACCGCTCCGGCTATCCCCTACTCTTGCTGCCTTCAGGCAATCCCTGAAAACTCATCTCTTTAGGAAAGCCTATCACCTCTCCAACTAATCTTTTACCACTTCCATCAGCTCATTCCCCACAGATGCCACCTTTTGTACCACCTGCCCCACCCTATTAGATTGTAAGCTCTTCTGAGCAGGGCCCTCCTAATCCCCTTGTATTTTATTGTATTATAACTGTATTGCCTCCCTTTTATATTGTAAAGCGCTGCGTAAACTGTTGGCGCTATATAAATACTGAATAATAATAATGAAAATAATGAAAATATTATTAATAATAATAATAATAATAATAATAATAATGTGAATGGGCCCCAAATTGTTTTTTCAATGCAGGAAAAACATTTTAATATTCACTGTAGGCAATACTTTGGAAGCAATGTTCCCTTTTTTTAGTTGTTTATTCTTCTTTTGCAAAAAAAAATATTATTATTTTAAAAAGTAAAATTAGTGTATTTTTTTTCCCCCCTAAAAATAAAGATTGTGCAATTCTCGTGCGTGGTACAAAATTGCAACTGTTGGATATTTTTACTCTGCTTTCAAGAAATTTATAATGTCTTGGGGGGGGGGGTTTAAGTAATTTTGTTGCCAAAAATTCAGATTTTAACGTGTGTAATTAAAAGGAAAAAATAAATTAAAAAAAACTTGTTCCAGAGGGGAAGTGGTTAACGTTGACGTTGCAGGTACGACCTCTGTACTGCCATCGCACCCACAAGAGTTATTCATACACGGAGCGGACTGTGTTTAGGTCTAAACATGAACTATTTGGGGATGTTTTATACACATTACATCATCGGAGAAAGACGTTTTCTGCATTCCACAACACTTAGGCTCGATTCACACATGTGCGATGTGAATATCCCCTCAGTTTTCACTGTGAATTTCCAAAGCAGCGATTTAGATGCAAAGTTGTAGAGCCCGCAGCCACCAGCGTCTTTAATATTAGCTGGTTAAGGCGTGGGCTGGGAAGCCAGCTGCCCCATCCTTAACGACGAATGACTGGTTCCCCGGTGAGAGCTAAATGTACAAAAAAAAAAAAAAAAAAACAACAACAAACAAACACATTGCCGGCAATAAAAAAAAAAAATTGAAAAACGCACGCCCCCCCCCCCCCCCTCTCCATACCAGGCCCCTTTTGGGTCTGGTACAGATTTTAAGTAGAAAGAAAAAGAAAAAAAAAACGGCGTGGGGTCCACTCTTAAATCCATACTTACCCGAACATGAAGCCTGGCAGGCCAAAAAAAGGAAGGGGGCTAGCACCCCCCCCCCCCCTCCTGAACCACACTAGGCCACATACCCTCAACAAGGGAGGGATGCTTGGGGCAGGGGGACTGCCCACCCCCTCTCCCTAAAGCACCTTGTGTTGATGGGGACAAGGGCCCCTTCCCCACAACCCCGGCCAGTAGTTGTCAGAATCTGGAATCCCCCTTTAACAAGTTGACCACCAGATCCATGCCCCCCCCCCACGTGAATGAGTATGGGGTACAACCTAGTCATTGTATGTCCTCTGTGGCCGCGTCAGTGCCTCCTCCTCTTGGTGGTCCTTCCTTCGGTGGTGACCCTCATGGGGGCTTTGAGGTGTTTTTCGTAGTCATTGGTTGATTCGTATATGCCCTGATGAAGCCATAAGGCGAAACATGCCGGGATAGTATACGAATATCAGATCTCTGTTCAACTGGAATTCTTATCATGTGACCACCATAATGGAAATGTTAAACACTTATGGAACTGTTATGCTTGGTTTTTTATATATATATATATATATATATATATATATATATATATATATATATATATATATATATATATATATATATATATATATATATATATATATATATATATATATATATATATATATATATATATATATATATATATATACATACACACATATACACACACACACACATACGCTTGTTTGTTCCCCCCTTTCCTGGCCTGCCAGCTCAAATAAGGATCTGGTAAGATTTGGGGGGGGGGGGGGGACGACAAAGAATATTGAATTTTTTTTTAGAAAAATGTAATTGTTAAAAAAAAATAAAAAATGAATAAAATAAAAAAAACACCAAAAAATTTAAAAATAAAACTACTGACACCATTGAAGGAACTACCAGGGTCCCAAAGTTGGCACTTGTGACTAGGTTCTGGAGTTCTGCCATCGTGGGGGGGGGGGGGGGGGCAGGATGGCAGGAAGGTGGTTGTTATAAAGGGGGGTCCCACAATGTGAGTAAAAGGCCCCAGGATCAGAGGGAAGAGCCCCGGTCAAGGGCCAGTGGGGGCCTTCATGATTTCTTGCACTTGGGTCCTGAAGGTTCTAGTTACACGCCTCTTGACCCTTGCAGTGATAGGGTTATGGGTTCAATTAGCTTGTTTGTCTACCTTCTGAAGGTTGCATCCTGTCTACATGACATTCAGACGGCATCAATAAAAAGAAAAGTCTACAAATCTGTGTATGAAATCTCATCACTGACAATATGGGACAGCAAGCAGGTTTGAAATTTGAAAGTCACATCAAAATCGACTGATAAAACAACAAATGAAAACATATATTTATTGATGTCTGACTTATATTTCCCTTTCATTCTGCAGCTCCTGCACACCCGACAGTTCTGCTAACCATCTTCTGAAAGGCCGGCGTCTGCTTTTTATCAGCAAGTGACGAGATTAAACATGAGGGCGCCGAGACCAATGATGGAAGCTGAACGCCGGGCACATGAAAACCCCATTTAATGAAGTTATATAACTGCATATATAGTGTGTATATCTATTCGTTACTATAGTTACTGAAAACCCATTAAATGTATTTTTACGTACAGCTATTAAAAGTACCTGAATCTGTCTCAGTATCAGCTCTATGTCATTCACTACACAGCAACATTCAGACTGAAGAGGGAGAGTAGCACTGTAAGCCAACACAATGCTGCCAACACTGAACATGGAAAAGCAGAGGGGTGACCCCATCAGTCTGCTGCTGCTCCTTCAATTTCCTTTCAGCTGAATATGGGGAGGGGGGGGGGGGTTCCTGGACCAGCCTGTGCTGCTGAAGCAGTGGGGGGGGGTCCAGGGCTGGTCTGGCAGAGGTGACCGGTTGAACCAAAATATAGGGGTGCAAAAGGTATATGTGATCAACTCCAGAATCTATAGAAGATATATGGCACCATCTACCCCTGACTTGTGCATAGAGAACAAGGTTTGTGAGATACAGGACTTTGAAGGTGCACTTATATTTGAACACACTATATTAAAAGTTGTTTTATTGTAATACATAAGAAAATTTAAAAATCGCATTATATACAATAGATCCGCATCCGTTTGAGTAGAAAAGGACCCACTTATATGCTACATGTTTCACCGTAAGGCTTCTTCAGGAAAAGCGTGGAATCTTATCTACTAAATAAGCATACCTCCTGTTCAATCCTGTAGCTGTTTATCTCCGATTGCAAACGTGTACTTAATTACTCTAATGCTAATTACGGTTGTGTCTGTCCTTACCTTCTGTATGGTATCCAAGCATTTTGTAAGGTTTTGTTTCAAGCTAATCTAATCTGTATGCTCTGACTTATTTGTTTTGACAACAATAACCATCTAAGGCCCCTTTCACACGAGGCGGGCTCCGCTTGCACGGAGTCCGCCTCTGTCCGCTGGCTCAGCCGGAGATCTCTCCGTTGATCTCCGCTGAACCGGCGGATGATAAGCCTCTCTCCGCTCACTGAGCAGGGAGGGGCTTGCAAGCGCCGCTGATCTCTATGGAGAGATCGGATGAAAACGGACAGTGTGTCCGTTTTCATCAGATCTCACCCGATCCGATAGCGACGGATCTGGACGTATAGCCATACGTCTGCTTTTGGCGGATCGGACCGGGTCGGATGTCAGCGGAGATGTCTACGCTGACATCTGACGCTCCATAGACTAACATGGAGCACCCGTTCAGATCCGCCGTCAAAACTGACAGGCGGATCTGAACGGTCCGACCGTGTGAAAGGGGCCTTAGGCTCCATGTACACGGGACACTGAGGCAAAGTCCTCTGAAAGTTTTTTTGTTTTTGAAAGCTTGAAACCGGCATTTAGAAACGCCAGTTTAGCCGCGTTTGCATGCGGCGTTTGCTCAGAAACAACGTACAGTATAAAGATACAGTGTTTCATTGTTATTTTGTATCATTCTGTTCATTCATCTGCAGATCAAGGTGGAGGAACTTAGATGTGCAAATGATGTCAGTTAATGCAACCTAAAAAGTAAAAAAATAAAATAAATACAACTTTTTTTTCTAAAAACGTTTCTCTCTGTTGAACCCCTCCTTAACCAGCCCTAATTAACTCCTTATTCCCCTCCTTTCTTCAACTATAATTTTCCTGCTAATTGTTTTGTTTGTTTCTTTTTTATGAACTATTAAAGCGGTTCTTCACACACTTTATTTAGTAAATCTCTTTGCCTTCCAAATCAGGCAAAGAGTACTAAATGGCCGTTTTTTTTTTGTTTGTTTTTTTTTACTTACCGGGCCTCCGGCCAAAATCTCGCGAGATTTACGGGCCTCCGGCCAAAATCTCGCGAGATTTACGGGCCTCCGGCCAAAATCTCGCGAGATTTACGGGCCTCCGGCCAAAATCTTGCGAGATTTACGGGCCTCCGGCCAAAATCTCGCGAGATTTACGGGCCTCCGGCCAAAATCACGCGATTTCGGCGAACATGAGGCATGCTGGTTCCCATAACGAAAGGGAACAAGGAACTGAATGCTTGTGGGTTTCAAATGCAACAAGCAAAATGACATTGCTGCTGGTTTATATTTTAAAAGTGCAGAATTTTCAGAAATACGGACACCAGACGGACACCAAAAATGTGAGTGTATTGTAAGAAAAAATTAATAAAAAAAAAAAAAAAAAATAGTGTGTACAGAACCGCTTTAATATTTAAACATTTTTGTTTTCCATTTAGGCTCTGTTCACATCTAGACGTTTTTGAAAACTGAAAACTTTGTCCGTTCTTCCCCCTTGCACTAGCCTAAGACATGCATTATTTTTTAATTCCCACCCCCACTCCTTTCTTCAGCAGCTCTGCAAGGATTGGCTGTTCCACACCTCAGAATGATTTGGCATGCTGAAGTCACGTGGGGACTTTTCTGGGTTTTGACTGGATGTTGGTGATCATAGCAGAAGTTCAGTGTAAGAAATACACAGCAGAAAATTCATGTTGATAAGGGGAGTGTAGAGGTGGGCGGGGAGTCTGCCGACATCACGACTCCACCCACTGAGCCCTGCAAAACAGACCCACCCACAAAATCTGCAGTTTTTCGGGTCTCATAGCAGACAGAGGGGAGACATTTGACAGATAAGTATACATGCAGGAGGCATGTATATCCTTATAGATAACCAATATTGCAGTAGTTTAGAAAGGATGAGAGTGGGTTTACATCCACTTTAAATAATGAACAAATTACTGCAGAAAAAAAAAAAAAAAAAAGGAGTTCTATAGCAGAAATGTACACATGACATAGGAATGTACAGAGGGGCGAGCGGACCTTTTAAATCTCCATCATTGTATATTATCATTATTGGATATGTGATTTATATTTTATGTTTATTGATTAAGAATAAAACTTTGGACAACATTCAAGAATGGTCTTGGCGTTTCTAGGCAATGTAACAGAGAAAAAAAAAAAAAAATACATATAAAAAAAAAAAATTTATATATATATATATATATATATATATATATATATATATATATATTTGGCTCCTGGTTTTTACAAACTCCCGCGTGGCTTTTTCAATTAGCGGAACTCTGACGGACGCTATCTTTAGCCATCGCCAAGTTCTCTTGTAGAAAACCAAACTTCAACCAAGAGTTTAGAAATCCAGGGCACGGGAACACGTAGGGGGGGGCCAAGCATCCGGCCAAGGACAATAAATAAAAGATTTAAAGACTTAATTTAGCTCATCAGGTCACCTCCGCCAGGCTTGACCCACGCTCTGATGCCGCTGTTCCCCTCCTGATGCCTGGGCTGAGGGAGCCGGTTGCCAGCATTCATGGGAACCTGTTTAGCCGAATTAAAGAACATCTAAAGCCGGGGGGGGTAGGCAAACTTAAAGAGGTGGAGATCTACCAGAACAACATGAGAGAAAGCAAAGATTAACGGGCACGGTGTCACTTCCTCACACGGGTTTTAAACCTGTAATTGCCATACTACCGCGTCGCGTGCATTGCACGCCAATCATGGGTTTAACTCAAGTGGTGAGGAGGCAACATATCTCCTCCTCACCACCTGTCAAATACACGCAGATCACTTTTTAGAGGAGCAGTAGTACTTGCTGCATTTGTGAACGAGCCCTTAGTTGCATTTGGCAGCAGCACTCTTAGGGCTCGTTCACACGTAAAAACCCTGCGGAATGAGTTGCTGTTTTAGCTCCCCAATCCCTACCCGCTTTATCTGCTGAGACAGCAGCCAAAAGGTGTACACATGTTGCAGAGGGAATTAAGCTCCTTACTGCTTTTGGTGGGTGCCATCTGTGTATGAACTGGGGAAGATTCATCCTATCAGTTCTGGTGACCACGATCACCAGGATATAAAGTAATGGAAAGTAGACATGTGCAATTCCTTTCATTACGAATTCGTTTAAAGAATTTCGACAAATTAGTTAATTTGGAAATATCCGAATTAACGAAAACCCGTTTAACAAATTTTTCCAAATATTCGGAAATTGGAAAATTCGAATTCCGAAAATAAGAGCGAAAATCCGAAAGTCTGAAATAACTAATAATCTAACTATTCCTAACTATTAAATTATAGGTATTGGAATTTCCTTTCAAATTTGGCTGTTAGTGAAAGTAATGAATACGAATTTACCTGAAGTTACAAATTATCCGAAATTACCAATGCCGCATCTAAACAAATGGAACGGAACGAATTAATAAATAATAATAAAAAGTTTTCATTATTATTATCGTTATTAATAATTCATTACGTTCCATTTGTTTCGATACGGCATTCATTATGTCAGATAATTTATAACTTCGGATAAATTAGTGTTCGTTACGTTCACTAATAGCCAAATTTGAAAGCAATTTCCAATACCTATAATTTAATAGTTAGGAATAGTTATTTACGAAAAATGCAAAAGTTCGGAAATGCAAAAGTTCGGAAATTTCCAAAAGTTCGGAAATCTCCAAAAGTTCGGAAATCTCCAAATTAACTAATTTGTCGAAATTTGTTCAAAAAGACGAATTTGGAACTAAACGAATTTGCACGTCTACTGACTAAGATTGGATCCATTTATGGGCTGGCTGGTTGTACTGAAGTCTCTCCATCAATCAACTTCAGTACAACCAGCCTGTCGGATTTTTCACTGGTAATTATTGCCAGCACCTATAGCTGCCAGCAGTGATCGTTGTGTTTTGCTGGCAGGGAAAGCTCCCCCTGCTGGCAGTACACAGTTGCTCTGCGGGAGGGATTCCCCTCATCAACTCATGACTGTGTTGATGGGGGGAACTGAGCAATTTTCTTACCTTCCACCGGTGGCTGAAGGAAAGAAAATGATATAATCTATGGCCTGCCCAAGTCTGCAGTTAGAGACATTAGAGTACAAGCTCTTCTGCGGCAGAGTCGGACGTCTCAGTGAACTCCAACACACCAAGCTTGGGTACAAATAACACACACCTTAAACGATTGACAAAAAAAGATTTTCTAGCGCTGCCAATGAGCTCTGTCCGTAGCGGGCGGAGTCATGTGGTCCAGTTTTAGGGACGCACACAGAGCCTGTAAATTCCGCTTTTTTCATTGGTTCGCTCACCTGGAACCTCTGCACCAGCTGTACGGCCTCGCTGTCATTCTGGTCGGCCTCCAGGATGACGTCCGTTAGCTTGTGGATGATGACGTCCAGCGGGCCTTGGGCCTCGATCGGTTTGGCCAGATTAAGCTGAAAGCAAAAAATAAATAAAAATTGAAATATATATGTGGATTTCCATCATGAATCAGAATTGGGAAAATAAAGAGTACCTGTCATACAATGGGGAAAGGCGGTTCTGTAGGTTGGAATACAGAAAAAATAAATGAAAGAAATAAAATTTCAAATTTCTTCCTACCTATTGCTGCACTCGATTTTCTCAGATATAATAAAATGTTTCAAAATCCAGAAACAGAAATGTAACATTTTGCCAACTCTCAGCTGTGGTGGCTGCCTTTAGTTTTCTTTTTTATGTTTTTTCCCCTCTTTATTTATGTCTCAGTGACTACAAAAGAAGAAAGGAATCTCAGTCAAAGATGAAATGTAATCTGCTTAGATTTTTTCCTTCACTGGTTCCCCCCTCTTCCACATCAACATGCTAGTGACCAGGGCCGCTAATAAGGGGGGGGGGGGTAATACCAGCCCTCCTGTAGGGGGCCAAGGCCCCATCAGTTAAACAGGGGGGACCCAGGCAAATGGCAAGTAGAGGGAAGAGGATTGAGGGCAATTACTGAAAGAAATCCCTCCTTGCGGCTCCCTATGCAGCAGCTGAAAGCCGGCAGAGTCGGAGAGGAGGTGAAGCCGACTTTCAGCTGCCGCAGGAGGAGCCACGGGAGGGGGAGGGGTGATCAGTTCCAGGAACTGCCCCCTCCTCTGTCGCATTGTTCAACCTCTCTCTCCACAATTTAATCCTGCCCCCTTAACTCGGATCCCCCCCTTGTGTGCCCCTTTCCTCTGCAGTGCTGCAGGCTTCTCCTCCTCTCCCTCCTGCTGGATGTTAGGTGCCGGGAAGCACACAGGGGCGTTTTTTTTGGGTGGAGATAAGGGGGGGGGGTAAATATGTCAAATTTACCAACCCTTTCATTCCTTAATGAACATAGTGAGTGATCTGTACTGATCTCTCATTGTATTCATTCATAGCTTAAAAGCGTTGTTCCACCCCAAAAAATTAAATAAAAAAGCCAGTAGCTACACATAGTGCAGCTACTGGCTTTTAACAATCGGACACTTACCTCTGCTGGAGTCCAGAGATGTCGGCACCGCAGGTGACGTTTCTGTCGGGTGCTACCGCCATTGCGGGTAAGGGAACCCATCAGTGTAGCCTTACGGCTTCATGCCAGAAACCCTACTGCGCATGTGCAAGGCCCCGCTCCTCTCTTCTACTGGCCAGGCGACAGGGAGAGGAGGGGGGGGGAGGGAGCCCTGGGGTCATGTCACGGAAGTGTGAAGAGAATACCTGTCAAAGGTATCCCCCCCCCCCCCCCCACCGAAAGGTGCCAATCGTGGGACCGGAGGGGGAGAGGAGACAAATGAGCGGAAGTTCCACTTTTGGGTGGAACTCCGCTTTAACCACTTCCATACCGAGCCTATTCTGGCATTCCTCTCCTACATGTAAAAAACAACATTTTTTTTGCTAGAAAATCACTCAGAACCCCCAAACATAATATATATATTTTTAGCAGAGACCCTAGGTAATAAAATGGCGGTCATTGCGACTTTTTAGGTCACACGGTATTTGCGCAACAGTTTTTCAAATGCGTTTTAAAAAAAAAAAAAAAAAAAACTGTTGCATGAATTAAAAAATAACAAAAAAAACAGTAAAGTTAGCCTAATTTTTTTGTATAATGTGACAGATGTTTTACGCTGAGTAAATTGATACCCAACATGTCACACTTTTAAAATTGCGCACATTTGTGGAATGGTGCCAAACTTTGGTACTTAAAAATCTCCATAGGTGACGCTTCATTTTGCTTACAGTTTACCAGTTTAGAGTTACAGAGGAGGTCTAGAATTGTTGCTCTCGCTCTAACGCACGCGGCGATACCTCACATGTGCGATTTGAACGCAGTTTACATATGCGGGCGTGACTTACATATGCGTTCGCATCTGTGCGCGAGCACACGGGGACGCTTTCAATTTTTTTTTTTTATGTTTATTTTACTTTAAAAAAAAGATTTTTACACTCTCCTGAATTTTTTTTTTTTTTTATCACTTTTATTCCCATTACAAGGAATGTAAACATCCCTTGTAATAGGAATGGTGCATGACAGGTCCTCTTTATGGAGAGATGTGGGGTCTATAAGACATCTCTCCTCCAGGCTGGACAGATTGAGATAAAAAATAAATAAATAATGAATGATCTCTACTTCCGCCAGCTGGATGTGACGTCATAACGTCGCAGCCCGGGCCTCCAAAGGTCATAGACATGACTGGGGACCATCTGGTCACCAGAAATCTCTATGATCAACATCTGGCGGTGGATTCTTTCACTGGTTCGCCGATCGTGCGGGCAAGCCTGGAGAAGCACCGGGGTTCAGCCAGGTGCCGGTCCAGGCACGTGGGCGGGCCCCAACTCTATGGTCACGATGACGCCCAAGCCTAGACCAACACTGTGAAATTGGCAGACAGCTGAATTCAGCCCGCTGTCAGCTGAAAACGGGTCACAAGGAGCAGAATGAACTGCACTCCTGGGATCCAAAGGAGAAGTACAGCAAAAAGAGCTCTACCTGTACTTCTACTTTAATGGCATCCCAGTGTAATGCCCCGTACACACGGTCGGAAATTCCGACCACAAAATACGTCAGATTTTTCCCGACGGATTTTGTCGGACACTGGTGTTGCATACACACGGTCGGACAAAGTTGTCGGAAAATCCGATCATTCTGAACGTGGTGACATTTGTTGCCTACAACGGAACTACGTAGAGGCTAGTAGCCAATAGCTTTGTTCTTGTAATTTGATCTGAGCATGCGTGGCACTTTGTCCGTCGGAATTCGCTACACAAGATCGGAAAAAGTCCGATCGGATTTTATTGTCGGAAAATTTGAGAGCAGGAGATAAAACTTTGTCCGTCGGAGATTCCGACGGAAAAAGTCCGATGAAGCCTACACACGGCGGATTTACCGACAACATGGTCCGATAGGACATTTTTCGTCGGAAATTCCGACCGTGTGTAAGGGGCATCAGTCCGTAGGGTTCAATATGAGTTGGCCCACCCTTTGCAGCTATAACAGCTTCAACTCTTCTGGGAAGGCCGTCCATAAGGTTTACGATTGTGTTTATGGGAATTTTTGACCTTTCTTCCAGAAGAGTATTTGTGAAGACAGGCACTGATGTTGGATGAGAAGACCTGGCTCGTAGACTCTGCTCTAATTCATCCCAAAGGTGTGCTGTCAGGTTGAGGTCAGGACTCTGTGCAGGCCAGTCAAGTTCCTCCACCCCAAACTCGCTCATTCATGTCTTTATGGACCTTGCTTTGTGCACTGGTGCGCAGTCATGTTGGAACAGGAAGGGGCCATCCCCAAACTGTTCCCACAAAGTTGGGAGCATGAAATTGTCCAAAATATCTTGGTATGCTAATTCCTTAAGAGTTCCCTTTGTTGGAACTAATGGGCCAAACCAACCCCTGAAAAACAACCCCACACCATAATCCCCCCTCCACCAAATGATTTGGACCAGTGCACAAAGCAAGGTCCATTAAGAGGAACTTGACTGGCCTGTACAGAGTCCTGACCTCAATCCCATAGAACACCTTTGGGGTGAATTAGAGTGGAGACTGCAAGCCAGGCCTTCTCATCCAACATCAGTGCCTGACCTTACAAATGCTCTTCTGGAAGAATGGTCAAACATTCCCATAGACACACTCCTAAATAGGACAAAAGTGCCCACGCAAGAGCTGCGAGGCAGATTTTTGGGTGTGGGGGGGGGGGGGGTGCAATAACCAGCCTCTTATGGTGTCTGTGCTCCTTGTGGTGGTAAAAGTGGCTGACGGTTGCACTTTAAGCAGAATTCTGTTAATGTTATTTCATATTAATAATAACTATACAATAACTGTAACCATTCTGGAGGGCCGGTAGTCGGCTCGGACACATGAGAACCGCTCCGCCATTGTCCAGATGTAGTTATGAGTCTGGTGGGGTGGACAGCGGGAGCTCTGTGAAATGCGCCATCTCTGGCAGACTGGGGGGGGGGGGGGGGGGGGGGGGGGGGGGGGGGGGGGGGGGGGGGGGGGGGCTGGGAAATACCATCAAATTTTCTTTCCTAACCAAATTAAAATGTTTGTGTGGGAGGACGCGGCCTCCTCTGGGATTTCTCCTAAATGTGTTGTTTTAGGATGCAGTTCCCATTCCGTCTGTCATTTCATCCTAAAAATACATTCACTATATTACCAAAAGTATTGGGACACTTGCCTTTACACGCACATGAACTTTAATGGCATCCCAGTCTTAGTCCCTAAAGTTCAATATGGAGTTGGCTCTTCCTTTGCAGCTATAACACAGCATACCAAGACATTTCAGACAATATCATTCTCCCAACTTTGTGGGAACAGTTTGGGGATGGCCCCTTCCTGTTCCAACATGACTGCTCATCAGTGCACAAAGCAAGGTCCATAAAGACATGGATGAGCGAGTTTGGGATGGAGGAACTTGACTGGCCTGCACAGAGTCCTGACCTCAAACCAATAGAACACCTTTGAGATGAATTAGAGCGGAGACTCCGAGCCAGGCCTTCTCGGCCAACATCAGCGCCTGACCTTGCAAATGCGCTTCTGGAGGTATGGTCAAACATTCCCATAGACACACTCCTAAACCTTGTGGACGGCCTTCCCAGAAGAGTTGAAGCTGTTATAGCTGCAAAGGGTGGGCCAATTCAATATTGAACCCTACGGACTAAGAAGCCATTGAAGTTCATGTAAAGGCAGGTGTCCCAATACGTGTGTGTATGTATGTATGTATGTATGTATGTATGTATGTATGTATGTATGTATGTATGTATGTATGTATATATATATATATATATATATATATATATATATATATGTGTGTATATATGTGTGTATATATGTATGTATGTATGTATGTATGTATGTATGTATGTATGTATGTATGTATGTATGTATGTATGTATGTATGTATGTATGTATATATATATATATTATATATATATATATATATATATATATATATATATATATATATATATATATATATATATATATATATATATATATATATATATATATATATATATATATAATTTCAGCAGAGCCAAGCTCTTCCAGAGGTCATATCTCTGGACAAAGTTAGGCTTGGAGTTCCCCAGCTGGGACTTGTAGTCCCCCCTTGCAGGAGGTTTCGCCTAACCTGCATCCAGCGGTGGGGGGGTTAATCTGACTCTCTATATAAATATATTTTTTGGGATGTGGAATTTGGCCCCTCTGCACACCAAGTCCTTCCTGTGAAGGGATAAGACTCGGGTCAGCGGTGAGTCACAGAACCAGCTCCTGGCTCTGTATTATGCAACCGTGAGCACGTGGATGGGGTGGGGGGGGGGGGGGGGTCCGCGGAGGGGGTTGGGGGGGGGGCGCTCGCCTTCCGCTGGCTGTTTTCTGTTCGGTGTCAGATGAGGAAAAGCAGGTTAGCCGGATGCCGGAGATCTGGATAAATTGTCGCTAATCCAGGATCTGCCGTTTAAAGGGGAACTATACCCAAATCATAAACATTATATGACCGGGCCACTGATAATGTCACCGCTGTGTGCGGAACTGTCACTGGGGTGGGGGGAGGAGGCTGGAGGTCCCACAATTATATCGGGATTATAGATCCATTTATAAAAGGTTTTCACCCAACTTTTACATAGGATTCACACATTTTTTTTTTAAATTGGATTCCTTTTTTTTTTTTTTTAATCCAATTTGCTGAGTTGGATCTGAGCTTTCATGGTTTTGATTGGTCACACGCTTCTGCGGGTTTCCAGCTGAATTTTCCTTGAAGAATCCCATTTTATTTCTGTTTGTTTGGCATAAGATAAAACGACCAATTACAGAGGACTAGGGCTCACACATCCCGACATCATCTTAAGAACATTATAGGCCCCGGGCAATACAGTGCACTGGGGCCCTGTCTACACAATCACGCACGATTGCCCATCAAATTCAGCTTTACTGTGCCCGTGAATGCAGCCTCGCTGTGCCCATCAAATTCAGCCTCACTGTGCCCACAAATGCAGCCTCACTGTGCCCACAATGCAGCCTCACTGTGCCCACAAATGCAGCCTCACTGTGCCCACAAATGCAGCCTCACTGTGCCCACAAATGCAGCCTCACTGTGCCCACAAATGCAGCCTCACTGTGCCCACAAATGCAGCCTCACTGTGCCCACCATTGCAGCCTCACTGTGCCCACCATTGCAGCCTCACTGTGCCCACCATTGCAGCCTCACTGTGCCCACCATTGCAGCCTCACTGTGCCCACCATTGCAGCCTCACTGTGCCCACCATTGCAGCCTCACTGTGCCCACCATTGCAGCCTCACTGTGCCCACCATTGCAGCCTCACTGTGCATTGCACCCTCACTGTGCCCATGAATGCAGCATCACTCTGCCAATTAATACAGACTCACCAATCGCCTGGTAAAACACACACAGCAGGCATCTCCTCCTGTGTATCACGGAGGTGGCTGGCTCTGTGTTCGGCGGCTGCGCTGTAACAAGGTCCCGCCACCCTAGACCGGCTTGTGTGATAGGCGGAACACTAATTCAATCTACTATTACACGAGCTGGTCTAGGGGAGGCGAGACCGTGTTACAGCGCTGTTGCCGAACACAAACCCAGCCAGCTCCGTGCTACACAAGAGGAGAGAGGGAAAGAGCAGAGCGGAGCACTGCAGCCGCAACTCAAAGCTGCCCCAGGGCAGGCGGCCTACTGGGAAATTTCCCGGTATCCCAATAGGCCACTGGTAGGTAGGGTGCCCCAGGCAAGTGGGGCCCCTGGGCAACTGCCCAGCGTGCCCATGCGAAAAGATGGCCCTGTTCACCAGGACTAAGAAAACAGAATAGCAGTGCGCTTTGGTGGCTCACACATGCCCCTTCACTAGGGCTAACTTAACAAAAATTTTATTTTCCTAATCTCCAACGCATTTTGTGGGCTTGTACATTCCGCCTTCATCAGGGCTAAGACACAAAATACCATAGCATAAGAAAGTAGGGTTTTCCATTTTTCTTAGCCCTGATGAAGGGGGTTGTCTGAGCCTATGCACCTGAAAACACACTGACATGCTTTTGGACCTCTTGCTTGCGAAAAATAAACCTTTACAGGTTGTCTCACTTTTTTTTTTTTTATATACAGTACTTAAAAAAGGAATAACGAAAAAAAAAAAAAAAACGAATGAGCTCGGGAGGAGCTGCTGTACTAATAATCCGATTTTCATTCCATAAAAATATCCCATAGTTTGTAGACGCAATAACATTTGCGCAAACCAATCACTATACGGTTATTTTTTTTTTTTTTTTTACCGAATATATAGCAGAATACATATTGGGCTAAACGGACGAAGAAATTAAAGAAAAAAAAATGTATTGGATAGGTTTTATAGCAGAAAGCATAAAATATATTTTTTTTTTTCAGAATTGTCTGCACAAAAAAAAATTCAAAATAAAAAAATCCCAGAGGCGATCAAATACCACCAAAAGAAAACTATTTGTGGAAAAAAAAAAAAGGACATCAATTTTATTTGGGTATAGCGTCGCACAAATGTGCAATTGTCAGTTAAAGTAACGCAGTGCCGTATTGCCCAAAAAAAAATTCTAAAAAGTGTTTTAAAAGTGTTTAAATAAATAAATCAATAAAAAAATAAAATAAAAAAATAAAATAAAAAAATACTTCAGCTTCTGTAAAAAATAAATAAAGTGTTTTAAAAGTGTTTAAAAAATAAATAAATCAATAAAAAAATAAAAAAAATACTTCAGCTTCTGTTAAAAAAAAATTTAAATAAAAAAGAAAATCTAAATCTAAATTTAGACAGTTATGGGGTCTCAGTTGCCACAATAGTAACGTTGTAGAGATAATGATAAAGTGTCCGTTCTGCAATGGTTACATTGTTCTACTTTATAGATACAGCCGATGTCACAGCCTAGCCTTGGCGGTGGATGGTGAAAGGGTTCTACGATTTCAGGAAGTGTCCCCATGTATTGCGTACTCCCCCCCCTATCACTGTACTGTATAGCATTACTCAATGTTGTCATGCTCAGTAACAGATCACATTTGTCCTGTGACTGCGCCTGCACAGACTAAATAAACCATTTTCCTCAGAAAATAATCTGGGGATGCGTTGGAGGGCAATTTATTCATCTTTTTTTTTTTTTTTTTTAACCATATTTAAAGCTGAACTCGGGGCAAAAAAAGTATATATTTCTCGAAAGCCACAAATAAGATATAAATCCACTTTGTGAGCGCCACATGCCTTTACAACCCCAGATATTCCCTTGTAAAAGTAGCAATGACCTCATCACTGTGCTGTACATAGCCTGTGCACAGAGCAGAGCTGTGGGAGGGGCCATGCAGGCTCCACCCACTACTGAAAACTAAAGGAGGGGGGCAGAGGCAAGACCAGTCCCCCTGCACAAGGAGAGAGATCAGCAGTGAGCGGTCTTTATTACAGGAAGTCTCACACTGGATTACTGCACAGATCTGGAAGAAATGCACAACACTCTGGACATGTGCAATTCGTTTCGCTCCGAATTTGTTTTTCGACTAAACTAATAATAAACTATTCCTAACTATTAAATTATAGGTATTGGAATTTCCTTTCAAATTTGGCTGTTAGTGCACAAATCGAATACGAATTTATCCGAAGTGTTCGAATTATCCGAAATAACGAATGACGCATCTATACGAATGGAACGTGGCAAATAATAATATTAATATTAAAAACGTATTATTTATTAATTTATGTTCCATTCATTTAGATGCGGCATTTGTTATTTCGGATAAATTCGTATTCGTTACGTTCACTAACAGACAAATTTTAAAAGAAATTCCAATACCTATAATTTAATATTTAGTTATTATTAATTTGTTATTAATGCAGATTTTCGATTTTTTAGATCGTCGTTCTTTCGGGTTTTCATGCTTATTTTCGGATTTTTTAATTTTCTAATCATTGGGTTTTCAAATTGCGGATTTTCTAATTGCGGATTTTCTAATTGTGGATTTTCTAATTGCAGATTTTCGGATTGCAGATTTTCGGATTGCAGATTTTCGGATTGCAGATTTTCGGATTGCAGATTTTTTCAGAATTATCGAAATAACGAATGGAACATAACAAATTCAAATTTTTCCCAGAATTTATTGGAAATAATGAATTTTGATAATAACGAATGACCCGAAAAAAAACAAAAAATAAAAAAAAATTTTCGCCAGTGCACATGTCTACAAAAGCACACAGAGATTCAAGGAGAATTTATTTAGCCCGGAGTTTCGCTTTAAGTGCCAACATTTCCTTTTTTTTTTTTAATCTCATTTACAAAACGTTAACACGGAAAGAGATGTTGAAGCGAACTGACGAAATGAAAAAAAATAAAAAAATAAAAAACTTCCTCCTCCAGCCCTTTTTAATTCAAATACAATGTACCTGTAATTTAAAGCAACTCCAAAAAAAATAAAAAAGAAAAAGATATATACTATATAACCAAAATTATTGGGACACCTGCCTTTACACGCACATGAACTTTAACCGTTTAAGGGCCGCCCCCCACAGATACACTGCGTCAGGCCAGCCCTTCTGCGCAAAATCAGGTACCTGTACACAATTTCGTTCACAAGGTCTGGGGTGCGCGCCACCGGTGACCTGTGATTGGACACAGCGGGAGCCAATCAGCAGGTCTGGTGGACCCACCGATCGCTTTAAGGAGAGGCAGAACATCGGTCTGCTTATGTAACAACAAGGCAGATCGCGGTTCTGTGACAGGGGAAGATGGAGATGCAGAAACACAGATCTGTGTCTTTCCCCAGTAAAAGCATCCCCTCGCACAGGGACAAACTTATGTCTTTGATCACCCCTGACGTTAACCCCTTCCACATGGGAAGGTGGCGACTCCCCCCCCCCCCCCCCCGTGGGGGACGGATGGGAAGGCTGTGACCCCCCCCCCCCCCCTCCCCTGGGAAGGTAGTGATCAGAGGCCTCCTTACCTTAGGAGACAGAGTCCTAAGACTCCCGCCCAATCGGGTCTAAGGACCTGTTTCTTTATTGGCCAGGAGGAGAATCAGGAAGACAATAGCAAGTATTAATTCACTTTTGTCACACAACTTTTTTGAAGCCAATTAGAGCCTCAGGCTCTAATCGTGTTCTAAAAAAAAAATCCATGTGTCCAGCACCCTGCATGTAGATTGGGGCTGGGCGCATGGATTAGGGGGGCGGCGCCCACTGCTTGCAAGTGTCATTAGTACAGTGACAGTGCATTTGTTTTTAGCACTGATCACTGTATTGGTGGTCCCCAAAAAAGTGCCAAAAGTGTCAGTCTGGCGTCCAATTTGTCTGTGCAATGTCGCAGTTCCGCTAAGAAATCGCTGATCGCTGCTATTACTAGTAAAACAAAAATTTATAAAAATACCATAAATATATCCCATAGTTTGTAGACGCTATAACTTTTGCACAAACCAATCAATATTCACTTATTGGGATTTTTTTTTTACCAAAAATATGTAGCAGAATACATAATTGGACTAAATATATGTATTGTATATGTGTAGGTGTGGATCCTGAGGAAGTGAGACCATCGTGAAACACGTAGATACACCAACCTAATTTGTCCCATCTTCCTCCTTCACTCCACCTTTTATCCCTCTATTCCAGATTGGATGGATGGATCCGGTATTGACTATTTAAAATCCAGTGCTCTCAAAAAAGAAAGTTAATACTGGATCCATCCAAAAGACAACTCAGCTTGTTGGATCTACGCGTTTCATGATGGTCTTGCTTCCTCAGGATCCACACCCATAGATCAAGCAATAATCTGGTACTACAAAGATGAGAGATAAATATGCAGAAAATGTCTGGAGAGATCAACTGCCATCTTTTTCTCAAAGGGAGTTGTAATATGTATTATTGAACACCATTTTTTTTTTTTTGATACTTTCATTGAATAATTACTGCATATTTATTTGTTGTTGGTCAAGAATGGTCAAACATTCCTATAGACACACTCCTAAACCTTGTGGACAGCCTTCCCAGAAGAGTTGAAGCTGTTATAGCTGCAAAGGGTGGGCCAACTCAATATTGAACCCTACGGACTAAGACTGGGATGCCATTATTGCATATTTGTTATCTTTGTAGAACCAGATGCTGGATGTAGATCCTGAGGAAGCAAGACCACCACGAAACACGTAGATCCACCAAGCTAATTTGGAACTATAAACATCGCTTGTTGCAGAAAAATTACAGATGGCAACTGCATTGTTTGTGATTTTAATCATGTTTTAATTAAATAATAAAGTTGTAGATTTTTAAATGAATGGTGATCTGTTCCTTTTGTGGTACAGGTAAAGTCCCCAACCCACCATCTCCATCATGTTTATAGAATTAAAACATGATTAAACTCACAAATACAGCTGCGTGTTTATAGTTCCAAAGTAGCTTGGTGGATTGACGCGTTTCACGATGGCCTCACTTCCTCAGGAAGCACACCCATACATCAAGCAATAATCTAGTTCTACAAAGATTACAAATAATAATAATTATTGTCTGGAGACATCAACTTCCATCTTTCTCATAGGAAGTAGTAATATTTATTTTTGTACACATTGTTTGCAATTATGGTACATTCATTGTCGAATTTTGTTATTGTAGAACAAGATTATTGCCCGATGTATGGGCATTAGTCCTGAGGAAGGAAAACTATGGAGAAATGCGTTGATCCACCAGGTTGATTTGGAACTATAAACATGCGCTTGTTGCAGAAAATTATAGATGGAAACTGTATCGTCTGATTTTAATCCTACTTTAATTAAATAAAAGTTATAGATTTTCAATGAATGGTGATCTGTTTCTCCCCAACCACCTTCTCTGTTACGTTTATAGAATTAAAACATGAGTAAAACAACAAAATACAGGTGCCATTTCTAATTTTCTGCAACAAGTGCGTGTTTATAGTTTCAAAATAGCTTTGTGTATCGACGCGTTTCGCCATTTGTGATCTTAATCAGGTTTTCATTATATAATCAAGTGGTGATATACTCCTTTTGCACACAGTTAAAATCCCCAACCCACCTTCTCCATCTCCGATTCGTGCGAGTCTGGAGAAAGGCGATTACATAAAGTTATACACAGAATATAATTACTATAAGAATTAACTGCATACAGTTACCAGAATCTATTATTTTTCACAGAAGCGATCCTTTAATCTCTTGTGGCTAAATGGCTGACTGAGCTGCGGTCCCCTCTACACCGAGCTGTAGGTGGCTGACTCATTTGTGGTTGAAAGTCATCCCACACTAAGCCCTGGGTTAGTGGCAGATCACAATCTCCACAAGAGCCCGCAGTCATTGCTCATATAAGGAAGAGGCATTTACTACAACACAACCGCCAAATTTTACAAGACCTTCTCATTTGCATATCATTTATCAGGGACGTCATATGAAGCAGGAAAATGTATCATGAGATGTCATGTACAGCACCTAAAGCCGAACTCAGGCAGATATAAAAAGGCTCTGATTTCATTAAATACATCATTAATATCTTGTGTTAAAGATACAAGCCAGAAAACTCGCTAACTCCTCTTTAATATCCTTTATTGGCTACATCATGTAAAGCAGGATAAATCCTAACGAGTTTCGGCATTTGCAGCCTTCCTCATGTTTCTGAGGAAGGTTACAATAGCCGAAACATGTTAAAATGTATCCCCGTTTCACATGATGTAGCCAATAAAAGGATATTAAAGAGGAGTTATTGAGATGCCGGCTTATATCTTTGCTTTGGATGTTTACTAGAGGAGTTGGACCCCACCAGCTCAAGCACCGAATCTCAGCAAGCGCATCTATCATTCTATGAGGAAGGCTGAAATAGCCGAAACATGTTAGTTAGATCCTGTTTTACATGTTGTAGCCAATAAAGAAGACGAAGAAGCGTTATTGAGTTTCCGGCTTATATCTTAGCTTTGTATGTTTAGTAGGGGAGTTGGACCCCCCCCCCCCCAGCTCGAGCACCACATCTCAGCAAGCGCATCATTCTATGAGGAAGGCTGCAATAGTCGAAACGAGTTAGTATTGATCCGGTTTATATGATGTAGGCAATGAAGAATATTAAGAGGAGTTGAGTTTCTGGCTTATAGCTTTGCTTTATATGTTAACTAGGGGAGTTGGAACCCCCCCCCCCCCCCCAGCTTAAAGCGGAGTTTCACCTAAAAATAAAAAATAAAATTAAAAAAATTACAAAAAAGTCAGCCGCTACAAATACTGCAGCTGCTGACTTTTGAAATATGAACACTTACCAGTCCAGGGCGCCCCACGATGTCTTCACCCGAAGCCAACCTGTCCCTCGACTCCAGGTGGAGGCGCCTGCATGGGCAGTAGGGAATCAGGAAGCCTTGCGGCTTCACAGCCTGGTTTCCTACTGCGCATGCACGAGTCGAGATGCCCGTTCTGAGTGGTCACTTCTGTCTTCTGGGACCTGTGTGTCTCCCAGAAGACAGCGGGGGAGTGGAGGAGGGGTCGGACATGGCGTAGTTTGCCGCGGATACATCGGCAATCTTTCGCCGGAAGTGGGAGCAAATACCTGGATTATACAGGCATCTACACCCCCTCCCCCCTGAAAGGTGCCAAATGTGACACCAGGAGGGGGGGGGGGGGAGGGATCCGGACAGCGGAAGTTCCATTCTTTGGGTGAAACTTCGCTTTAAGCACAGAATCTTGTTTGTATATGTCTTTTGTTAAATACAAGCACCATAAATCACAAATTTGGTCTGGTATCAGCCTCCTGCAGCCCACATTATCAGCTGAGCTCAGACTGGGAAGGGAGAAGCAGCACAAGGAATCAATCAGTGGTGCTGCAGTGCCTAGGAGATAACAAGGAACATGCCAATAGGAGGAGAAAGCAGAGTGACAGAGATAAGCCCAGCCGTCTGCCACAATGTCACAGGCTGAGGGAGGGGACAAGACCTGTAAGCAAAACTTAAGTGTAGCAGGGAAAAAAAAAAATGGAGGTCCCCTGCCCTGCCAGACAGGGCTGTGGTCTGTGGCAAAGCTTTGAAAATCTCAGGACTGGATGGACATAAATGCAAATGCTCTGGCAGATTAAAAACAGCAACTCCCTTATATGTACTTAGTTTATTTAGAAGTAGGTCTCTGTGCTTCTCAATGCAATGAAGGTAGATCATGGCTGGTGGGAGGGGCTGACACCCTGCCTCAGTAGTCCTTTCAAGGGCCCCCAGTCCCAATGCAAACAGTGGGAGGAGTTATGCAAAAATCTAAATGCCTTGATAGGTGGGTGTTCCTAGGCAGGCTGCATTTGACTGCAGACCTCCCTGGGGGTAACACCTGCCGAGACTCCGTGAATGAAAGAAATGAAATCCAATGAATGAAAGGGGCGGGGCTTTCCAGAGAAGCGTAATCCGAGGAAGCCATTTCAGTCCATGAGAGAAGCCGCTACAACTGTGCAAGACTGAAGGGAAGATTTATATCCCCTCAAAGGGCTAAACACTATATTACCAAAAGTATTGGGACGCCTGCCTTATATATACACACATACATACATACATATATACATATATATATATATATATATATATATATATATATATATATATATATATATATTATATATACACACACACACACACACACACACACACACACACCACACACACACACAGTCTTTAATGGCATCCCAGTCTTAGTTCGTAGGGTTCAATATTGAGTTGGCCCACCCTTTGCAGCTATAACAGCTTCAACTCTTCTGGGAAGGCCGTCCACAAGGTTTAGGAGTGTGTCTATGGGAATGTTTGACCATTCTTCCAGAAGCGCATTTGTGAGGTCAGGCACTGATGTTGGATGAGAAGGCCTAGTATGCAGTCTCCGCTCAAATTCATCCCAAAGTTGGTCAATCGGGCTGAGGTCAGGACTCTGTGCAGGCGAGTCAAGTTCCTCCACTCTAAACTCGCTCATCCATGTCTTTATGGGCCTTGCTTTGTGCACTGATGTACAGTCATGTTGGAACAGGAAGGGGACATCCCCAAACTGTTCCCACAAAGTTGAGAGCATGAAATTGTCCAAAATGTCTCGGTATGCTGACGCCTTAAGAGTTCCCTTCACTGGAACTAAGGGGCCAAGCCCAACCCCTGAAAAACAACCCCACACCATAATCCCCCCTCCACCAAATGATTTGCACCAGTGGAAAAAGCAAGGTCCATAAAAGGCATGGATGAGCAAGTTCAGGGTGGAGGAACATGACTGGCCTGCACAGAGTCCTGACCTCAACCCAATAGGACACCTTTGGGATGAATTTGAGCCGAGAATGTGAGCCAGGCCTTCTGATCCAACATCAGTGCCTGACCTCACAAATGCTCTTCTGGAAGAATGGTCGAACAAACATTCCCATAGACACACTCCTAAACCTTGACGGCCTTCCCAGAAGAGTTGAAGCGGTTTTAGCTGCAAAGGGTGGGCCAACTCAATATTGAACCCTACGGACTAAGACACGATTAAAGTTCATGTGCGTGTAAAGGCAGGTGTCCAAATACTTTTGGCAATAGAGAGTGTAGATGGCAATAAAAACATGAGGAGGTTTTAACCCTTCTTTACTCTATGTAGAATAAAAAAATAAAATAAAAAATAGTTTGCCTTTAGTTGGAATTTAGGCTGTTGGATGCTCTCTGGGACACACAGAGTGCTGGCACAGCGGTGCAGTAAAGTGAGCTATGACAGCGGATTTAATCTCCTTGTTTGATACAGAATTTACGGCGGATTAAAGTCTCCGGCGAGAAGTTGGTGGAGGCTTACAGCGCCGAGGAAGGTTGCATCAACGCCACATTTCTTGGCTTCCCCAGGGCTGTGCGCCCGGCTCGACGTCTTTGTGTATTAACAGTCCTGGCTGCCTCACGGGGTTTACTCACTTCATCTTTTATGTTCCTAAGCTGCTCATAAACATTTTAGAGATCCGGGAATTGGGAAGAATTGGGAAGACAGAATCCAAGCTTGTTTAATGGAGAGGCTAAAACCTGGACGTAACCCGAGTGGGTTTAATGGAGAGGCCAAAATCTGGACAGAAGCCAAGCAGGTTTATTGGAGGGGCCAAAATCTGGAGAGAAGCCAAGCGGGTTTATTGGAGAGGCCAAAAAACCTGGATGGAATTCGAATGGGTTTAATGGAGACCAAAACCTGGGTGGAATCCAAATGGGTTTAATGAAGACCAAAACCTGGATGGAATCCGAGTGGGTTTAATGGAGAGGTCAAAACCTAGATGGAATCCAAGAGGGTTTAATGGCGACCAACACCTGGACCTAACCCGAGTGGGTTTAATGGAGAGGCCAAAATCTGGACAGAAGCCAAGCAGGTTTATTGGAGAGGCCATAAAACCTGGATGGAATCCGAATGGGTTTAATGGAGAGGTCAAAACCTAGATGGAATCCAAGTGGGTTTAATGAAGACCAAAACCTGGATGGAATCCGAGTGGGTTTAATGAAGACCGAATCCGAGTGGGTTTAATGAAGACCAAAACCTAGATGGAATCCAAGTGGGTTTAATGAAGACCAAAACCAGGAGGGAATCCGAATGGGTTTAATGGAGAGGTCAAAACCTAGATGGAATCCAAGTGGGTTTAATGAAGACCAAAACCTGGATGGAATCCAAATGGGTTTAATGGCGACCAACACCTGGATGGAATCCGAATGGGTTTAATGGAGAGGTCAAAACCTAGATGGAATCCAAGAGGGTTTAATGAAGACCAAAACCTGGACCTAACCCTAGTGGGTTTAATGGAGAGGCCAAAAAACCTGTATGGAATCCAAGTGGGTTTAATGGAGAGGCCAAAATATGGACAGAAGCCAAAAAACCTGTATGGAATCCGAATGGGTTTAATGGAGAGGTCAAAACCTAGATGGAATCCAAGTGGGTTTAATGGATACCAAAACCTGGATGGAATCCAAGTGGGTTTAATGGATACCAAAACCTGGATGGAATCTGAATGGGTTTAATGGAGGCCAAAACCTGGACAGAATCTGAGTGGGTTTAATGGAGAGGCCAAAACATGGACAGAATCTGAGAATATTTAAGGGTGAGGTCAAAACCTGGACATGGCTGGGAATAAAGGGGACCTACAGCCCTTTAAAATGCCCCTAAGACAGACAGCGTGGAGAAGGATCAAAAACCCAGCTGTTTTTTGGGGGTTTTTTTTGGTCTGGGTCCACATTGAGGAGATTCTCCCTCTCACTTCCTGTCCCAGAATCAGGGTGTCACCGTGAGGCAGGAACTGGTGGTGCAAAATAAGTTCAATAGAAATGTGCAGATTTTCTAGTACAATGAGGAAAGCGTCTTTCTTTTCTCGTCTGGATGTCACTGAAACACAAATGGAGCGTGAATCTCCCCCATGAAGTCAAAGATGGCAAAAAACATGCCGGAAGTTATAACCCTTTACCAACGCATTCAAAAATATGCTTATCTCAATGTGGCCGACTTAAATCTGAACTGTAAATTGGTGGGTGGGGGGGAAACTGCGCTAACCTTATATGTGATAAAACAAAAGCAGCTAACATACAAAACAAAGTCTAAAGCAATAAAAATAAAAACGTAGCGGTAAAGTAAAACACAATGTGTAAAAGTGAATACCATCCAAATAAAAACATAGGACGTGTAAATACAAACAAACACGATATTAGAGTGAATAACACCACTAATATAGCATATGTGACATGTAATAGACTCAAAATAAAGTCCAAGTGAAAACTCAATATGAGGGTAAACCCAAAAGAAGTGAAAAAATAATGATGTAGTAAAAAAATCCAAATCAATCCAGTGAAACACTGGTGTCAGCGGATCGTTGTAGATGATTCTAGAGCGAGAAAAGGCTGGACAGGGATGGCTTATACAACTTGATAGATGGTATAGAGAGATTGAGTACTCTTACCGCAAAGGTTGGATACAACTGCCATACGACATTGTATCATGTAGGCTTGTGCGCTAAACCTCTTGCCCCAGAGGGTACCGGACCAGGCAGGCAGGAACCGAATAACGGACAGCATGACTGATGAACCTCGTACAACCAATCTGAGAAATCGCAAGCGGTCCACTCGATGAAATCCCAAAGACAAGGGGAAAAATACAAAACAAAAAAAAACGGAAGCGACTCCGATGGTGCGGGTCAAAAAGCAACTAAAATTTATTCACATTTGCATGCGACAATAAAATCTTGAGAATGGAAAATAAAAGGATCAGCAATGTGAGAAACACGATAGCTTGCCCGACGCGTTTCGACACAATTCTCAGAGATATGCCCCAGTAGAAGACCGAATTGTGTCGAAACGCGTCGGACCAGCTATCTCGTGTTTCTCACATTGCTGATCCTTTTATTTTCCATTCTCGAGATTTTATTGTCACATGCAAATGTGAATACATTTTAGTTGCTTTTTGACCTGCACCATGGGAGTCGCTTCCGTTTTTTTTGTTTTGTATTTTTCCCTTGTCTTTGGGATTTCATCGAGTGGACCGTTTGGGATTTCTCAGATTGGTTGTACGAGGTTCATCAGTCGTGCTGTCCGTTATTTGGTTCCTGCCTGCCTGGTCCGGTACCCTCTGGGGCAAGAGGTTTAGCGCACAAGCCTACATGATACAATGTCGTATGGCAGTTGTATCCAACCTTTGCGGTAAGAGTACTCAATCTCTCTATACCATCTATCAAGTTGTAGAAGCCATCCCTGTCCAGCCTTTTCTCGCTCTAGAATCATTTACAATGATCCGCTGACACCAGTGTTTCACTTGATTGATTTGGATTTTTTTACTACATCATTATTTTTTCACTTCTCTTGGGTTTACCCTTATATTGAGTTTTCACTTGGACTTTATTTTGAGTCTATTACATGTCACATATGCTATATAAGTGGTGTTATTCACTCTAATATCGTGATTATTTGTATTTACACGTCCTATGTTTTTATTTGTATGGTATTCACTTTTACACATTGTGTTTACTTTAGCGCTACATTTTTATGTTTAAGTCTGAACTGGAATTGCTTACTCTGATTTCACTGCGCACTGTGCAGAGGGAGGGAGGGACCAGGGAAGGCCAAGTATACACAGATTCAACTCCAGTGGTAAAGCTAGTGTTTCTTTAGGCCCTCACATCACATGGTTTTGACAAGTCTAAAGTTGGACACAAATTTTAGGTTTTTAACATGTATGGCGAGCTCAGCAATCAGCTCAGACTGACTATACAGTATAGCTAAGTGGCCACCATAGTTCTGCGTCGACTAAAGTGAAGCAACGGGTCCTGGAGCCCCAGGTAAGGGTTAATTGTCTCCTGGCGGTTGAATTGGTGACTAATTCTGGGTTGAACGAAGGTAACGGCAGATTGAACTTTGTTCTTTAGCTGTAATGCCAAACACGCCATCACCAGCACCTCCCTGGGCGAGCCTGGGGATTTATACAACAGCAAATAAAACATCCCTGGCCATGTTCGCCGATCGATGGTCTATTCCACAGCTATCTACTGGGAAAGTCCATTTCAGGTGAAGAGCCCCATCCATTGCTTGCAAAGGTCAAAGGGAGCCACAGACAGTTATGCAAAGTTATTTCCAGCTGGACTCGAAGCAAACCGTCAATTGGTTAATGTTACCCGTCAACAGGTTAATGGACTAGAAGCAAACCGTCAAACATTTGAAATTCTGTTCAGCTGCTCTTGTGATCCAGGCACACCTACTGGAAAAGCATAGTTGGGCCAAGTCCACAGCCATTTACTGGGAAAGTCCATTCCAGTTGAAGAACCCCATCCATTGCTTGCACAGGTCAAAGGCGACCATAGACATGTGCAAAGTCCTCTCCAGCTGAACTCGCAAACTGTAAAAACACGTTAATGTACAAATGTTTTATCTGTTATAACATTTGAAATTCTGTTCAGCTGCTCCTGTGATCCAGGCACCCCTGCTAGAAAGCATCGTTGGGCCTAGTCCATGGTCATCAACCGGGGAAGTCCATTCCAGTTGAAGAACTTCATCCACTGCTTGCACGTCAGAAGGGGCCATAGCCATGCATGCAATGTTCTCTCCAGCTGGACTGAGGGAAAATTGTGAAAGTTTTGCTAGCCTCTTAAGAAACACCAAGTGTTTAGCACAGCCGTTTAACCTTTTCAACACAGAGGAACTCTTGAAATAACTTTCCGGCCCCAGGGATCCCCTGCTAAAAACTACAACTCATGATAAAATAGTGTGATGGTCAGTGGGCAGAATGCTTCTTACACTTGTAGTCATTGGGAAGAATAAGAATTACCCCCTTACAGAAAGCTAAAAAGATCAATTGTGTCAGTGTGAACTTATCTGAGAGGCAGAAATGTCTCAAGGAACCCCTAACAACTTCTAGTCTAGAGGAATCCTTGGGTTTCATGGAACCCTGGTTGAAAAACCCTGATCCTGCAAGACTGGTTAGGGGGGGGGGGGGGGCGCCTCCTGTTAAGAGGTCTTGTTTGGGAAGCCCTTACAGAACCTGTAGGCATCTCCAATGTTGGCGTGGCAGTGAGTGTGGTGGTTGCTGCCAGGTACCCCCTGACCCAGTGTGGTTTAGTTTGATGGCTGTTCTATGACCGTCTGAGTCTAGTTGCAGATCCAGACATGCCAAGCTCTGTGATAAAAGTAAGAAGGAACAGTGTGCATAAGTGTGATGAATTCAAAAAGTGCAACGCTAGGCATAAACCATATTGCATGTATAAAACAAGCAAAAACAGTAGAAATGTGCAAATGTGAACATAAAACATATAAATGTGCAAACCCAGCATATATACATACATATATATATATATATATATATATATATATATATATATATATATATATATATATATATATATATATATATATATATATATATATATATATATATATATATATATATATATATATATATATTGTGAATTTTAAATGTATAAAAAGGTAATGTTACCATAAACTAATAATAATAATAATAAAGTGCAAAGTGCAAAAAGCAACCATTAAAAATAAATGTTGAACAGTCCACATATGAAAACTAGGTGCAAGCAGCCACTGTAAAATAAAACAGTTCAGGGTAAGGAAGGCTGAAGATGGAGATCTATTCAGTGTGGATAGAGGTTGACCACCGCCAATATTGAAACAGTTCAAGGTAAGGAAGGCTCAAGATGGAGGAGATCTATTCCGTGTGGATAGAGATTGACCAACGTCAATATTGAAACAGTTCAAGGTAAGGAAGGCTCAAGATGGAGGAGATCTATTCCGTGTGGATAGAGGTTGACCACCGTCAACATTAAAACAGTTCAGGGTAAGGAAGGCTGGAGATGGGGATCTATACAGTGTGGACAGAGGTTGACCAGAATCCACTAAAGGAGTCACCCAGGACTGTGCATCTGCCACCCAGAGGGGAGAGTAAATACTCTTACCGGAATGGGTGGACCCTATTGCCAGTGGCAAAGAGTCAAACAAGCATGAAGATGGAACTGTATGTTGGTGCTCTGAAGAACAGTCACTGGTGATCCGTTACCACAGTGTACCGCAACATCTCATCACCAAGTTGAATCTTGGGCTCCACCGTTTATAAAAGAAAAAAAGCCTCCATATAGTGTAAAAACATTATCCATAGGTTTATTTTTAAAAAGGTAGAACACTTACATCAATGCTGACATATACAGGCATGAAAAGATGTGGTCACATAAGGAATCCAAACAGTGCAATAACATGGAGTAGGCTCAATACATCAGTGTGCATGCCCTCCTAGTCTCCGGAGCCGTCACCCCTGATAAACAGAATTGCTTGGCCAGTGACCTTACTTTTTTCCCCATCACAGGATAACAGTATTGCTTGGTCACTCAACAAAAAACTTTTAGACTTGAATGTGTAGCCAGATGAAGGAAACCTTCAAACAAGCTCAATAGCTATGGTAAGGTGGCTCCTGTACAGCAAGTAATACAAATAAATGAAAGTGTTGTGTGCTGCCACCTAGCTCCAAAATTTAGACCACTGGCTTCTGCTATCACTGAATGTGTTCCCACAGAAGGTGCAAAATTACATACCGTATATACTCAAGTATAAGCCGACCCGAATATAAGCCGAGGCACCTAATTTTACCACAAAGAACTGGGAAAACTTATTGACTCGAGTATAAGCCTAGGGTGAGAAATGCGCAGCTACTGTAAGTGGAAAAGAGGGTCAACAATTGTCCATTTGCAGCCTCACTGTGCCCATTTGCAGCCATAGGTCCCCTGAACTTCAAACTTGGTAGTTAAGGGTTCCTAAATGCCCCCTAGCTGCCAAAAGGGTCCCGAAATGACATTGCTGCAGATGGACACAGTTGACCAACTTTGGGGCCCCGTATCTCGGGGCCACTTGGTGCTAGGAACCCCAATTTTTTAGCACTACAACATATCCAATGGTGGGGTTCCTAGCACCAAGAGGCCCCCGTAGTTCGGGGTCACTTGGTGCTAGGAACCCCCATCTTGGTTATGTTGTAGTGCTAGTTCCACTGGGTTTGCACACCAAATTTGGGGTTCCTAGCACCAAGTGGCCCCGAGATACGGGCCCCAAAGTCGGGTCGGAAAATGTCATTCTCTGCTGCAGAAAAGTGCTCGACTCGAGTATAAGCTGAGGGGGTCATTTTCAGCACAAAAAAAAAAAAAAAAAATGTGCTGAAAAACTCGGCTTATACGGTAAACAATACGTGAGTGTGCTGCTCAAATAATAAAATAAAAAAGGAAGTTAATATAACTGTCATCTATCTTGAATCGATAATAGTAACCATCCCATAGTAACGTAACAAAGTGCCAAAAAATCTGTGCAGATAATAAAAAAATAAATACTGTATAATATCCAAATAGAGATAATAGAAATAGTCCCAACAGTCCACAAAGTGCTCTAATAGTGTGTCTTTTTAGGAAAAACTGTAGGCGTTATTCCTTAAATCCACTCTGTGCTCCACCACATCATAAAAGTAGTGCTCCACCACCTGGTGAAATGCACGCTCACCTTAATTCAAGACCCACAAATGGGCCAACAAAGCATGTAAGGAATTAATCCAGTACACCAGATAATGGTCCTCCACTCAAGTCCTCCTTTACTGGCTTAGCTTCCCCCAAGGGAGTAACTCTCCATAAAGTTCTCAGGAAAAAAGGGAAACAAACAATTTCCAATGGCGTAGTATCTTAGTTAACACACAAATGCACTAACCTAGCTATAAGAAATGCACTCACATATTGTATGTATATAATAAAATATTTGAGATAGAGATAGAGATAGAGACACACACATATACCATAGTTTGTGGATGCTATAACTTTCCCACAAACTAAATAATATACACTCCCTGATGAAGTCACGTGCCGTGATGTAACGCGTAGGGTGTGGTCGGATGTTGTAACGAACCGGAAGTGATGTAAATAATGTGTTTTTATTGCAATCACCTGCTCTTTTCTGCTTTTATGTAAGGATTCACTTGGCATTTGAATAAATTGATTTGTTTTACATACTACACTATGGGAGGCTTTCTTTTATGTTTCCTCGAATGGTTGGATCCGGAGTGGAACCCAGTCACTGCAGGGTCTGAAGGACCATCAGTGTAGTGAGACTACAACCTGGTTGGATATAACCAGCACCCTGAAAACATCTCCCGGTACAGCCATCAACTGGAGTCCTACCGCGGTGTGCCCACTCCCACTACAGGATACTTTTCAAGGCTTTTTATACGCCTAATGGAGGTAAGTGCTCTGTGAGCATTCAGCTTTTGCGAAGATTTACATATTAAGAAGAACCTGTTATCACTTTTCAGAAGAGCAATTTTACTTTCACTTGTTTGGACATTTGTTTGCGTTTTACTATATTGGACTATATTATTGCATTCACTGGAATTTTTGATTGGATCACTTTAGGAAATTACGCAGATCACTTCCCTCTTTGAAATAATATACACGGATTTGGGTTATTTTCACAAAAAAAAAAAAAAAAAAAAAAATGTAGCAGAATATATTTTGAGCTAAATTTGCAAAATTTTACAACAAATGAAGAAAAACGCATTTTCTTCTGTCTTTTTTCATTTATAGCGCAAAAAAATAAAATAAAAAACAGTGGTGATTAAATACCACCAAAAGAAAGCTCTGTTTATGTGGGAAAAAAAAAAAAAAACAGTACAGTGTAGCATGACCGCGCAATTGTCAAAGTGTGACCGCGATGAAAGCTGAAAATTGGCCCGGGTATAAAAGGAGATTGAAGTGCCCAGTATTGGAGTGGTTAGAGACCATTTGGGATTCAGTAGATTTCTCACAACCCCATCTTCTCCTCCATGACCACTGCTTAAAGGTTCAGCCCACCAAATATCTGACCACTGATGCTTAAAGGTTCAGCCCACCAAATATCTGACCACTGATGCTTAAAGGTTCAGCCCATCCAATATCTCACCACTGATGCTTAAAGGTTCAGCCCACCCAATATCTCACCACTGATGCTTAAAGGTTCAGCCCACCCAATATCTCACCACTGATGCTTAAAGGTTCAGCCCACCCAATATCTGACCACTGATGCTTAAAGGTTCAGCCCACCCAATATCTCACCACTGATGCTTAAAGGTTCAGCCCACCCAATATCTCAGCACTGATGCTTAAAGGTTCAGCCCATCCAATATCTCACCACTGATGCTTAAAGGTTCAGCCCATCCAATATCTCACCATTGATGCTTAAAGGTTCAGCCCACCCAATATCTCACCACTAATGCAAAATATATATACAAAAAAAAAAAAAAAAAAAAAAAAGCATAGGGCAGTTCAGCTCTCCTTCACCCACACAAAACAGAAATGGTGGTTTAGGGTGGACTGACACATTGTTCCTAGAAGGAATAGAAGGTGCAGCTTGACAAAGTTCCCTTTGTCTTCGTTTATCCTAGGTTTGTCTCTCCCAGCTGTCATGGATTACATAAAAAAAAAAAAAAGAAAAAAAAGGGGACCCTGCAAGCCATCAACTTAATCGCAGAGAGCTACATGACAAACAACATTAAGGCCAGCAGACACTGAACAGTAAACAGGACGAGGGAAGAACCTGCTCCGAGCAGGTCTCTAACGGCTTTCTATCCATCATCAGCCGCCAGGGTTTTCTACAAGACGTGAGCCGGTGTGGGACTATTATAGAATCTTGGGGAAAATGTGAGATGTGGTTGCTGGTGAGGGAGGCTGGAGCTAAATGTAGCATGCTAATCCTTGGGTTGTGCCATAATTGGACATTAGAACGTACGCCATGCAGCTCTCTCAGCTATTGCCAGCTAGGCCAAAGCTAACTGAACCAACTTCCACAGGCTGATAGCCATAAAAGGGTTGGAGAGACTACATTGCTGGACAAAAAATAATTAGGCATCAACCCCCATCATGTCCGCTTATACACTATATGGTCAAAAGTTGGACACCTGACCCTCACACCTATATGACCTAGTGTGACATCCCATTCCAAAACCATGGGCATTACCATGGAGTTGTCCACCTTTGCAGCTATAACAGCCTCCATATTTTGGGATCTTGGAGGGTGTATGTTGAAATGTGTAACCCTTTTTGAGGTCAGGTACTGATGTTGGATGAGAAGACCTGGCTCACAATTGGTGTTCCAATTCATCCCAAAAGGTGTTCAGTAGGGTTGAGGTCAGGGCACTTGAGTTTCTTCACATCAAACTGGTCAAACCATGTCTTTAGGGAGCTGCCTTTATACACAGGAGCAGTGTTATGCTGGAATACAAAAGAAGTCTTCTCCAAACCGTTACCACAAGGTTGACAGAGCACAATTGTCTACAAAGTTTTCATATGCTGTAGTATTAACAGTAATTTCCCTGTTAACAACTAAGCTCCATCATTTGGAGGAGTTTCCACAAAATTTTGACCACATAAGTAGAGGGGTGATGGCCTGGAGAACAGTATCCTTCACTAGAACCATCTGAACTCAAATATTTGGATAGGGGCCCACATACTTTTAACCACATAGTGTATATGGATACCTTTCTCTGTCCATCACCATAGTCCCATCAGATGAGAGTTTGCCTTAGTTGGCCATATAGATGTCACCATAGCATGCGGTTATACAGCGTCCTCATTTTTTTCCCTGTCAGTCAAGTCACCAAATTATTCACTATCCCAGTCCCTCCAGCTGTACCTTCACTGGTATCACTACTGGCAGGACTTAAACATTTATCAGCACCAACAGAATAGACACAAAGCCCATGCAGTAGAAAGAAGGACCCTATTCCAGGTTACCCACCCAGGCTCCATGCAGCTTTTCCCATGAGACATTGGTCCCCTGCGCAAGCATTGTGTCCATCTCTGATCCAGGAAGCTTACGCTCCAGCTGAAGACTGGTTTAGTTTGGACAGCACCAAGTCAATGAACTCCAGGGGTGGTGCCAATCCACAGCCTGTCCACTCCAGTCAAAAAACAAAACCGACTTTTCTTAAACAGTTACATATAAAAGTTGTCTACATTTTTCTCTTGTGCAGCCAGTCCTTGCGTCTGCCCATGTCCCCATGTAATATTTCTGTTCTTCTGTGATGGGCGAGTCTTCCATATTTTAAGCCTACTATTTTTCTATTAGGAGAGGTCCACATGCCTCCTGAAAGGTCTGGACTCTGGCTGACCTACGTGTTCTGTCTGAACTCTAGCCAACAGTAATGATAGCATTGCAACATTATTTCAGGCTTCGAAAAAACAAGGAGACATTTTTAGCAGTGAGAAGGTAAAGGGAAATTTACATTGAAAAGTTACACTTTGCTATGCCATAGAACAGCGGTCACGGAATGGTGGACTGCGTTCCGGACCTGGAGCAAGCGATGCTTCTGTCCAGACCATTAGCCTGCCAGTCTGCAATGCTGGATCCCTGCTACTCAGCAGCCATTGATTACTAGGACCGCTGGTGTCCTAGCAACCAATGACGTCACATTGTGCCCTGCCCCCTGCAGCAAGCTTCTCCGCCCAGCTCCCACCCCCTGCAGCTCACTTCTCCAGCTCCCACATTTTGCTTGCCTGACTAAAGGGACATATCCATCAGATACAGGTACACGGTTAATTTCTATGGGCTCCATCAGTCTATAGGCACACTATGATGGACAACTGATCCAGGTTAATCTAATGGGGGCACCAGTTGTAAGGGGGGGGGGCGCACTCTGGTGGGGCAAAACAGATGTAAGGGGGGGGCGCACTCTGGTGGGGCAAACCAGACGTAAGGGGGGGCGCACTCTGGTGGAGGAACTCTGATGGGGGCACCAGTTATGAATATTTGACCCAACCATGACCAAAAGGTCCTTGATCAAAGCTATGCTTCTGGAGGTGATAAACATTTGGAGAATCTTTCCAAAGGGTTCTCTCCCTACCTCTTGGATTTCTGCCTGAGGATGATGCGTTTAGACCTGTGGCTGTCAACGTATGAGCTAAAGGGTGCTTCAAATGCAGCCCCTGACATCACTTAAGGGTCACAGATAATGTTCAATATATGCAATGCTTGCGAGGACTCAGAGACTGCAGACCCAATACAATACATTGTTGACTGGGGATATGCAGCAGAAGAGAATACAAAACTGGGAACATGTTACATGAGGCTAGTAGAGGTCAATGCTATTACCTTAATGTTCCCACTACAGACTACTGAGGTCCGAGGGCCACACATCATATACCAAAGGGCCACAGGTTGGGCACCAGAGGTCTAGATGAATCTCTACTTGGGCCTTGCCTCAGCCTAGAATTGCTGGGTAGAAGGTACAGCTGGACATTTAAGGATTCATCACCCAAGGATCTTTGATGGCTTTAAAAAGACTAATGTGGCTGGCCCCCAACCTTTTTTTTCTATGTCACCAGCACACCATGGATCTCCAGAATGGGTCCAAAGATTTATTCAGTGATCACATTGCTACAGCAGGTATCAACATTTATCAGTCACGTGTTGGTCACAGGCCTAATGAAGGGGTCCTGCGAGGCTCTGAAACGTTGTTACCTGCTGTAATGATGTAATTGCTGAATAAAGCTTTGGGCCTGTTCTGGAGATCCATGGAGTGCTGGTGACATTCCCTTGCACTGACTTTTCATGCTTTGCTTTAGCACTCACTTACAGTATATGCACAGTCATACGAAAAAAAAAAAAAAAAAACCCTTCCATTTTTATCTTCAGGTTCCTCAGCCATCAATCCCCCCCCCCCCCCCCCAGAACGCTACTTAAGGGGTCATTCTCAACCACTCAGAGAGGAGGAGGAGGAGTGCTACACCAACTTTCAGATATGCATGATGTTCTGGTATTAATCTGGTCCCAAAGGGATCCCCGAGAGCAGCTATTGAGAAAAACAAGGATAATTCTCATTGTGTCCCCTATATAGAAGTCTTCTTTTTCTCTTTCCTGCCCCATGCTTAGGGCACTGCCTGGACCCGAGTTCCTAACATAAAAATAAACCGGGCTTTGGGAACCGAGACGTGCCAAGTCCTTGAGCGTGATGGGTTCCCGACGTCTCTCTCTTGCTGTTACTGGCTCGGCATTGGACGCGTCTCACGTTTTCCCCATGCTCTGGATTGTAGGCACTTGTCATTAATATTTCATGTGAAAATAAACCATCTCCCATGTTTCAGGAAAACAGCCGTTCCCTGGCAACGGCAAACAAGAAAATCTCTTCCTGACTCAACAGCGAGAAAACGCTTTTTCACTCTGTAGAAAAAAAAATAAAAAAAATGTGTTGAAAGCAAGCTAAGGCAGGAAGGATCTGCCAAACCTCTGTCTTCAATGGTGAATTCCCATACAGCTGAGGTCCCCAATCTGTAGCTCAGGAATCACATATGGTCCCCAGCCACCACTAGATACCCTTTGAAATGTTGTGTCTATACCAACCTGCACCACCCCAAAAATTGCATACAGAGGAACACTACCCTGGAGGCAGAGCTTTTTCTCCACACTGAAGAAAATGGGCCATACCAACAGGGGGGGGATATACTAGGACTGCAGCAGAATCCTGGAACAGCTGTGCATGGCAACCAATCAGCTTCAAGCTTTCATTTTCAAAAGCTTAACCACTTGCCTACTGGGCACTTTCACCCCCTTCCTGCCCAGGCCAATTTTCAGCTTTCAGCGCAGTCACACTTTAAAAGACAATTGCTCGATCCATTGCAGGTGTTTCACGGGCTTACTGCTTTCACCGGTGTGCCCGAGAAACGATATGAGGGTGCGGCCGGCTGGTCACAGATGAACAGAGACCAGGTGGTCTCGGGTCGCCTCTATGGTCTT